>CASHTH010003910.1:0-18741 GCA_030341885.1 Geodia barretti | reverse complement strand
TCCACGATCACTTTCTCTTGCTTGGCAAATGACTCGGGCACCAGATCATACTGGTGGTCACGATGACACGAACGATGCAGTCTCGACATATCAACAGCATCGTCGCACGTCCCGCAGTAAGCTTTGCTTCTTTGACGATGAGCGGCACAAAAGGGAGTCTTCTTGAGAGAGGAACGAAGGTTGTCACGTGCTCTGTCAAAGTGTTAAGGTCAATAAAATCGTGGGTTTTGAATTCCTCCCATTCCTGATGGATTTCCTTGCAGCGCTGGCATGCAAACCCACAAGTACAACAAAAGCCAACTGCCTCACGTTTTGTGCACTTGTTGCACATTGTTTGTTCGCTGGAGCTCACTTTCTCGAGGGCATCTTGGATGTCGAAGAGGTAGTGAATGTAGAAGGCTCCTTGGAGCCCCGGGACTCCACCCACTGGCAGTGGAGTGTCCTGGCGACATTGTGGACATGGGAGACTCTGTCCCTCTCGTCCCCCACGTACCAGACGTTGCAGGCACTGCTCGCAATACACGTGGAAGCACTTGAGCAGCCTTGGCTGTTTGTAGGGCTCCAGACATATCCCACAGGTGACCTGGTCCTGGATCTTCTGGAGAGCTTTCTCGGCAGCAGTGGAGGGTTTGGCAGCCATGGCTCTGTCAGTAGTGCAGCAGACAAGCTAGAGAGAGGGTCTAGTGAAGACTGAGGCAAGCAAGCTGTTGAAGCAACAAGCAAGCAAAGGCAGTGGGCTAACTCCAAGAAATCTGGGGAAACTGAGGCTGACAGGAAACAGCCTTGACTTTTCTGTCACTCTCCAATATTCACAGCCTGAGATTTGTATATAGACTGTTTCATGCCTCACCTTATTTGGAGATTATAGTGAGATCATGAATACTGAAATGAAAAGCACTAAAGTGCAAACCCTCGGCGAACTGCGCACGTGCGGTATCACTAATTGATAGGCTGGGCTTTTAGTATGCGTTTACTCGTGGTCTCCCGCTAGTAGCTCGTGGAGAGTCTGACATGGGCTAGCTACAGTAGTAGATAGAATGCGGGAGTCGATACACGCCCTTCGTTGTGATTTATTGTGCCTTCAAAGCAAGCGGACCCGGTCGAGGTAAGCCTGTTCTAATTAGCATAATGGCTTTTTCGCTCGTGTTTCACGCCGTAACTCTCGAACACAGCAGTTTCAGAGAAAATCCTACATATTTTTCGACCTATACCCGATACTGATTAAGTGGTATTGTTTGTGGAGCGATTGATGGCTCGTGAAGTGAGATGTCAGGTAACGGACACACAGACTGACAGACAGACTGACAGACACACACGAAAACTACACTAACCCTCGCTGCACATGCGCGCCGAGGGTTAATAAAAAGCACTAAGTGCAAACCCTTGGCGCACGAAACATCAAACCCACATGCATGTGCTGTATCACTAGACTTGGCTATGTGTTTGTTCGTGCCGTGGTTCGTGCCGTGGTTCGTGCCGTGGTTCGTGCCGTGTACCAGTAGCATTGGTCAGAGTCAGACACAGGCTAGCTACACTAGTAGATAGCATGCGACTCTCCTACTTCTGTGCCTCCAAGGTACACCAAGCAGATCAAGTCGAGGTAAGCCAGTCAACCAACGAGTCATACATGGGGGCGGGACTCCGCACAGTAAGACACACATGCGCAGTGGCCAGGATTCATTTTCACTTATTATTCACGGCTCATCTCTTAAACGTAGTCGTTTCAAATTGTTAAATTACACACTGGTATGTAGGTATAAAGCTGGTGGTATCGCTTATAGGCCAGGCCGCCTTGTAGCCTGTAGTGCCAATCGACACACTCACACACAGACCAAGTACTGTAACCCCCGCTGCACATGTACATAGTTGCCAACTTTTCCGGAGGACAATCCGGGACAGTGCGCCCCCGCCCCCTTATAAATGGGCCACATCCCACTTATTACGTAATATAACGCACGCGCGATTAGCCATCTTCGCATACTGCGCGTGTGCGTACTACGTGTTGGTGCGCGCAGCCCGTCGTGTTGACAGCATAGCCTCGCACGGAGAGCCAAAGCTAGCTAGCTTAGTAAACTTACCAAGAAACTGCGACGGTTTGAACTATGAAATGGTCACACTTACGCTGGCTAGCTTATACATTCTGGGACATTATTGCTATTTTCCCTCGACCGGGACACCGCCGGGACAAGGCCCACACTTCCGGGACTGTCCCGGCCATTCCGGGATGGTTGGTAACTATGCATGTAGCCCGAGGGTTAAACTTTCTCTAACAGCTACTTTTGTTGTGGTGTGCGATTGCCTATTCGCAGTGGGTAGTCTAAATGAATATGCAGTGAGATGATGTAAGTTTCGACACACACTGTTCAGACAACCAAGTCAGCTCGCTCCCACTTGTCAATAGATTATGCTGAAATCACTGACTGAGTACAAGAGTTTATACTTATCACAATACAATATAATATGTATATACAAGCACAACCGAAGTACAGGTGGGTGTTTGTGTTGTTGTGTTATTAGGTGAAGATCTGTATACGATGGTTCCCATAATCACTGACATACAGTGTTCCTTTCTTGTCTACTGCTAGTCCAGATGGACGATCAAACTCCGCAGGACCTTTTCCCTTTCTTCCAAATGACTTGATAAACTCTCCATCAGTAGAGAATATTGATATACGATCGTTCCCGTATTCACCAACATACACTACATTGCAAGAGTCAATAGCAATACTGACTGGAATGTTTAGTTCTCCCTCTTCTTCTCCCTGCTTCCCAAACTGCCTCAAGTAGACTCCGTCGACTGTCAAAACCTGGATTCTGTGGTTGTGACTATCAGCTACATACACATTGCCATCTCTGTCTGTAGCTACATCGTAAGGCCAGTTGAACTCTCCATTGTTAGAGCCCTTCCTACCAAAACTACTGGAGTATGTGAGGTCAGAGTTCAGAACCTGAATTCTGTGGTTGTCACGCTCAGCAACATACACCTTGCCAGTGTGAGGATGAACTGTAATGCTTACTGGACTCTGGAACTGAAGAGGTCCACTGCCCTGGGTACCGACTGTTCTGAGGTGTTTGCCAGTGGATGAAAACTGCTGAATACGATGGTTCCCATAGTCAGCCACAAGAATGTATCCTTTGCTGTCTATTGCTATACCTTCAGGAGAGTTGAACTGACCAGGACCTGAGCCAAGAGTACCAAATGATTTCTTCTCTCCGTTTCCACTGATGATTGATATGCGGTGATTACTCAATTCTGCTACTACGACCTCCCCTCCCTCCCTAACTGCTATACCATATGGTGCATTGAGGTCTCCAATGATGTTGGTTGGGGCAGTGAAGTTGGGTAGAACGGTGACAGTGAACGGACTTTTCAACATCGGGTGCTCTTCTATTAGAATGTGCAGTTGATTTTCTCCAGTGACCAGAGGGCGGTAGCTGATGTCGTAGATGTTCTGATTTCTTCTCTTCACAGTGCCCCTGACTCGATTGTTGCCATCGCTAGCAACAAGCTCACACCTCAAGCTGTCTACAGGTTGTAGGTAGGCTTCTCCCTCCTTATCTAAAGCCTCCACAGAGACAGCCACTTTTTGCCCTCTCGTGGCTACCTTGATTCCTTCACCTGAGGCTCGACACTTCTCAGGGCACACCTGACCGCAGTACACCTTACCAAACTGCTGGCAAGTCTTCACAAGCTCAGGCAGATTGTGAGCAAACACCATGTCAGCTTGCCCGGCAAGAGCCAATGTCTCTGGCCTGAAGCTGCCTGTCAGGTCGTTGACTTGTTTGACGAGAGGACTCTTCATCCTCAGAATCTCCTCCTGGCTGCAAGTACGTTGGCTTTCCTCCACAAAGTCCTGGCAGCTCCTCAGCTGGCCCAGTTGCAGTTCAAACCCGCCTCGCTGTGCTGCCAAGATCTTCAGTTTCTGCTGTGCTGCCTGTTCAGCTTGACCCACCAGCACTGTCTCCCTCGCCTCTAGAGTTTGTCGCAGGTGTGCCATGGCAGTCCGGATCTCTGCCACCACAGCCGTCTTCTGTTCTACGACCGCAGCACATCGCATGTCTACCGACTCAACGGCTCTTTCTAATGTAGCAATCTGTTCTTCCACTGGCTTCAGAGAGTCCACGATCACTTTCTCTTGCTTGGCAAATGACTCGGGCACCAGATCGTACTGGTGGTCACGATGAACACGAACGATGCAGTCTCGACATATCAACTCGTCGCACGTCTCGCAGTAGAGGTCTGTCTCCTTTGACGGATGAGTGGCACAAAAGAGAGTCTTCTTGAGAGGAGGAACGAGGGTTGTCACGTGCTCTGTCAAAGTGTTTAGGTCAATAAAATGGTGGGTTTTGAATTCCTCCCATTCCTGATGGAGTTCCTTGCAGCGCTGGCATGCAAACCCACAAGTACGACAAAAGCCAACTGCCTCACGTTTTGTGCACTTGTTGCACATTGTTTGTTCGCTGGAGCTCACTTTCTCGAGGGCATCTTGGATGTCGAAGAGGTAGTGAATGTAGAAGGCTCCTTGGAGCCCCGGGACTCCACCCACTGGCAGTGGAGTGTCCTGGCGACATTGTGGACATGGGAGACTCTGTCTCTCTCGTCCCCCGCGTACCAGACGTTGCAGGCACTCCTCACAATACACGTGGAAGCACTTGAGCAGCCTTGGCTGTTTGTAGGGCTCCAGACATATCCCACAGGTGACCTGGTCCTGGATCTTCTGGAGAGCTTTCTCGGCAGCAGTGGAGGGTTTGGCAGCCATGGCTCTGTCAGTAGTGCAGCAGACAAGCTAGAGAGAGGGTCTAGTGAAGACTGAGGCAAGCAAGCTGTTGAAGCAACAAGCAAGCAAAGGCAGTGGGCTAACTCCAAGAAATCTGGGGAAACTGAGGCTGACAGGAAACAGCCTTGACTTTTCTTCACTCTACCAATATTCACAGCCTGAGGTTTGTAGACTGTTTCATGCCTCACCTTATTTGGAGATTCTAGTGAGATCATGAATACTGAAATGATAATGTGTAAACCGTATATATATATACGGTCGGCGAACTGCGCACGTGCGGTACCACTAATTGATAGGCTGGGCTTTTAGTATGCGTTTACTCGTGGTCTCCCGTTAGTAGTTTGTGGAGAGTCTGACACGGGCTAGCTACATTAGTAGATAGCAGCATGCAGGAGTCGATACACGCCCTTCGTTGTGACTTCTTGTGCCTCCAAGGTACACAGAGCAAGCGGACTCGGTCAAGGCAAGCCTGTGCTAATTTGCATATAGGCTTGTTCACCCGCTTTTTCAAGCCATAACTTTTGAATGCAGTAGTTATCCGAAAATCACCTTTTTCAAAATGAAGCTAGTGTAGCGATGAACCCATTGGTATGGCTGTTTTTTTGTCTCTGCGCGTTGTCGCAGAAAGCGTGGTAACAGACAGACAGACGGAAAGACACTCACGAACCAAGTACAGTAACCGTTGCTGCGCTCTTCATCCTCAGAATCTCCCCCTGGCTGCAAGTACGTCGGCTCTCCTCCACAAAGTCCTGGCAGCTCCTCAGCTGGCCCAGTTGCAGTTCAAACCCGTCTCGCTGTGCTGCCAAGGTCTTCAGTTTCTGCTGTGCAGTCTGCTCCACTTGACCCACCAGCTCTGTCTCCCTCGCCTCTAGAGCTTGTCGCAGGTGTGCCATGGCAGTCCGGATCTCTGCCACCACAGCCGTCTTCTGTTCTACGACCGCAGCACATCGCATGTCTACCGACTCAACGGCTCTTTCTAACGTAGCAATCTGTTCTTCCACTGGCTTCAGAGAGTCCACAATCACTTTCTCTTGCTTGGCAAATGACTCGGGCACCAGATCGTACAGGTGGTCACGATGAACACGAACGATGCAGTCTCGACATATCAACTCGTCGCACGTCTCGCAGTAGAGGTCTGTCTCCTTTGACGGATGAGTGGCACAAAAGAGAGTCTTCTTGAGAGGAGGAACGAGGGTTGTCACGTGCTCTGTCAAGGTGTTTAGGTCAATAAAATCGTGGGTTTTGAATTCCTCCCATTCCTGATGGAGTTCCTTGCAGCGCTGGCATGCAAACCCACAAGTACGACAAAAGCCAACTGCCTCACGTTTTGTGCACTTGTTGCACATTGTTTGTTCGCTGGAGCTCACTTTCTCGAGGGCATCTTGGATGTCGAAGAGGTAGTGAATGTAAAAGGCTCCTTGGAGCCCCGGGACTCCACCCACTGGCAGTGGAGTGTCCTGGCGACATTGTGGACATGGGAGACTCTGTCCCTCTCGTCCCCCACGTACCAGACGTTGCAGGCACTGCTTGCAATACACGTGGAAGCACTTGAGCACCCTCGGCTGTTTGTAGGGCTCCAGACATATTCCACAGGTGACCTGGTCCTGGATCTTCTGGAGAGCTTTCTCGGCAGCAGTGGAGGGTTTGGCAGCCATGGCTCTGTCAGTAGTGCAGCAGACAAGCTAGAGAGAGGGTCTAGTGAAGACTGAGGCAAGCAAGCTCCTCAAGAAAGAAGCAAGCAAAGGCGGTGGGCTAACTCCAAGAAATGGGTGAAACTGAGGCTGACAGGAAACAGCCCTTGACTTTTCTGTCACTCTACACAATATTCACAGTCTAAGATTTGTAGACTGGTTCATGCCTCATCTTATTTGGAGATTCTAGTGAGATCATGAATACTGAAATGAAAAGCACTAAAGTGTAAACCATCAGCGAACTGCGCACGTGGGGTACCACTAATTGATAGGCTGGGCTTTTAGTATGCGTTTACTCGTGGTCTCCCGTTAGTAGCTTGTGGAGAGTCTGACACGGGCTTGCTACATTAGTAGATAGCAGCATGCGGGAGTCGATACATGCCCTTCGTTTCGACTTCTTGTGCCTCCAAGGTACACAGAGCAAGCGGACACGGTCAAGGCAAGCCTGTGCTAATTTGCATATTGGCTTGTTCACCCGCTTTTCAAGCCATAAATTTTTAATGCAGTAGTTATCCGAAAATCACCTTTTTCAAAATGAAGCTAGTGTAGCGATGAACCCATTGGTATCGCTCTCTTTGCGCGTTGTCGCAGAAAGCGTGGTAAAACAGACAGACTGAAAGACACACTCACAAACCAAGTACAGTCAATTACAAACACTGTGTTGAAGGTATGGTACAATATATATGTGATGTCCACTCATTCCCAGTTACAGTGTACGTAACCCTTGCTGCACATGCAGGCCGAGGGTTAAACTTTCACTAACAGCTACTTTTGTTGTGGTGTGTGATTGCCTATTCGCAGTGGGTAGCATAAATGAATATGCAGTGAGGTTTCGACACACGCAGTTCAGACAACTAAGTCAGCTCGCTCCCACTTGTCAATAGATTTTACTGAAATCACTGACTGAGTACAAGAGTTTATACTTATCACAATATAATATGTCGATATACAGGCACAACCGAAGTACAGGTGGGTTGTTGTGTTGTTGTGTTATTAGGTGAAGATCTGTATACGATGGTTCCTATAATCACTGACATACAGTGTTCCTTTCTTGTCTACTGCTAGTCCATATGGACAATTGAACTCCACAGGACCTCTTCCCTTTCTTCCAAATGACTTGATAAACTCTCCATCATTAGAGAATATTGATATACGATTGTTCCCCTCTTCACCAACATACACTACATTGTCAGAGTCAATAGCAATACTGACTGGTTTGTTTAGTTCTCCCTCTCCTTCTCCCTTCTTCCCAAACTGCCTCAAGTAGACTCCATCGACTGTGAAGACCTGGATTCTGTGGTTGTTTTTATCAGCTACATACACATTGCCATCTCTGTCAGTAGCTATGTCATAAGGACAGTTGAACTCTCCATTTTTAGAGCCCTTCCTACCAAAACTACTGGAGTATGTGAGATCGGAGTTCAGAATCTGAATTCTGTGGTTGCTACAGTCAGCAACATACACCTTGCCAGTGTGAGGATGAACTGTAACGCCTCCAGGATACTTGAACTGAAGAGGTCCACTGCCCCGGGTACCGACTGTTCTGAGGTGTTTGCCAGTGGATGACAACTGCTGAATACGATGGTTCCCATGGTCAGCCACAAGAATGTTTCCTCCAGTGCGTATTGCTACACCTCTAGGAAGGTCAAACTGACCAGGACCTGCGCCACGAGTACCAAATGATTTCTTCTCTCCATTTCCACTGATGATTGATATGCGGTGATTACTCAATTCTGCTACTACGACCTCCCCTCCCTCCTTAACTGCTATACCATATGGTGCATTGAGGTCTCCAATGATGTTGGTTGGGGCAGTGAGGTTTGGTAGAACGGTGACAGTGAACGGACTGTTCAAGATCGGGTGCTCTTCTATTAGAATGTGCAGTTGATGTTCTCCAGTGACCTGAGGGTGGTAGCTGATGTCGTAGATGTTCTGATTTCTTCTCTTCACAGTGCCCCTGACTCGATTGCTGCCATCGCTAGCAACTAGCTCACACCTCAAGCTGTCTACAGGTTTGAAGCAGGCTTCTCCCTTCCTATCTAAAGCCTCCACAGAGACAGCCACTGTTTGCCCTCTCGTGGCTACCTTGATTCCTTCACCTGAGGCTCGACACTTCTCAGGGTACACTGGATGACAGTACACCTTTCCAAACTGCTGGCAAGTCTTCACAAGCCCAGGCAGACTGTGAGCAAACACCATGTCAGCTTGCTCGGCAAGAGCCAATGTCTCTGGTCTGAAGCTGCCTGTCAGGTCGATGACTTGTTTCACGAGAGGACTCTTCATCCTCAGAATCTCCCCCTGGCTGCAAGTACGTTGGCTCTCCTCCACAAAGTCCTGGCAGCTCCTCAGGTGGCCCAGTTGCAGTTCAAACCCACCTCGCTGTGTTGCCAAGGTCTTCAGTTTCTGCTGTGCCGTCTGCTCAGCTTGACCCACCAGCTCTGTCTCCCTCGCCTCCAGAGCTTGTCGCAGGTGTGCCATGGCATTCCGGATCTCTGCCACCACAGCCGTCTTCTGTTCTACGACTGCAGCACATCGAATGTCCACCAACTCAACGGCTTTTTCTAACGTAGCAATCTGTTCCTCCACTGGCTTCAGAGAGTCCACGATCACTTTCTCTTGCTTAGCAAATGACTCGGGCACCAGATCGTACTGGTGGTCGCAATGAACACGAACGATGCAGTCTCGACATATCAACTCGTCGCACGTCTCGCAGTAGAGCTTTACCTTCTTTGACGGATGAGTGGCACAAAAGAGAGTCTTCTTGAGAGGAGGAACGAGGGTTATCACGTCTCCAGTCAAGGTGTTTAGATCGATAAAGTCGTGGGTTTTGAATTCCTCCCATTCCTGATGGAGTTCCTTGCAGCGCTGGCATGCAAATCCACAAGTACGACAAAAGCCAACTGCCTCACGTTTTGTGCACTTGTTGCACATTGTTTGTTCGCTGGAGCTCACTTTCTCGAGGGCATCTTGGATGTCGAAGAGGTAGTGGATGTAGAAGGCTCCTTGGAGCCCCGGGACTCCACCCACTGGCACTGGAGTGTCCTGGCGACATTGTGGACATGGGAGACTCTGTCCCTCTCGTCCCCCACGTACCAGACGTTGCAGGCACTGCTCGCAATACACGTGGAAGCACTTGAGCAGCCTTGGCTGTTTGTAGGGCTCCAGACATATCCCACAGGTGACCTGGTCCTGGATCTTCTGGAGAGCTTTCTCGGCAGCAGTGGAGGGTTTGGCAGCCATGGCTCTGTCAGTAGTGCAGCAGACAAGCTAGAGAGAGGGTCTAGTGAAGACTGAGGCAAACAAGCTGTTGAAGCAAGAAGCGAGCACAGGCAGTGGGCTAACTCCAAGAAATCTGGGGAAACTGAGGCTGACAGGAAACAGCCCTTGACTTTTCTGTCACTCTTGTAGACTGTTTCATGCCTCACCTTATTTGGAGATTATAGTGAGATCATGAATACTGAAATGAAAAGCCTAAAGTGCAAACCCTCGGCGAACTGCGCACCTGGGGTACCACTAATTGATAGTTTACAGCGTACTGAAGGTATGGTACAATGTGTGATTCCCAGTTACAGCGTACTGAAGGTATGGTACAATGTATGATTCCCAGTTACAGTGTACTGAAGGTATGGTACAATGTATGATTCCCAGTTACAGCGTACTGAAGGTATGGTACAATGTATGATTCCCAGTTACAGCGTACTGAAGGTATGGTACAATGTATGATTCCCAGTTACAGCGTACTGAAGGTATGGTACTGTATGATTCCCAGTTACAGTGTACTGAAGGTATGTACAATGTCTGATTCCCAGTTACAGTGTACTGAAGGTATGGTACAATGGATATGTGATGTCCATTCATTCCCAGTTACAGTGTACTGAAGGTATGGTACAATGGATATGTGATGTCCATTCATTCCCAGTTACAGTGTACTGAAGGTATGGTACAATGATATGTGATGTCCATTCATTCCCAGTTACAGTGTACTGAAGGTATGGTACAATGATATGTGATGTCCTCATTCAGTTACAGTGTACTGAAGGTATGGTACAATGTATGATTCCCATTACAGCGTACTGAAGGTATGGTACAGTCATGAGCCTGTACAGCGAAGCTGTCAGTCTGGGACTGCACAGATTTGTATGGACATCCCTAGGCGAATGACATGTATGACCCATTCTAGCCCATGAGGATTGTACATGCTCATAAAGATCCCCAGTACCTACTGTCATACATGTCGTTTGCTTCATTCCACAAGTACTAAAGTATGTTAGGATGTATGGTGTCCATATTAACCTTGCCAGTGACGGTGGCCTGACCAGGCTTGATAGCCTCAATGAGCCCTGTGTCTTCTGCCACCGTGGCAACACCGGGGTTGGAGATGGAGAATTTGACAGCTGCTTCCAACATTGGCCCACCACTAGCATGTACCTGTGGTGGGGAGGGAGGGAGGGGGGAGGGGGGGAGGTGTGGGAGGCAAAGATAGGTCATATAGAAGAGAGGAAGAGGGAGACACATAAAGGCGGTACTGTCAAATACAACGTATGATGTCAATTCATTCCCAATTACCAACACTGTGTTAAGTGTCGTACATCTAACTACATACAATGAATGGTGTCACATGAACCTTGCCTGCCTGTAGAGCAGTAAGTAAGCACCTGTACTTAGTGTCATCTGACTAGCTCATTACATAGTCTACATTTGTAGAAATAACGTAATGAGCTAGTCAGATGCCTACAAATAGTCAGAGAGATGAAATGAAGCAAGTGTAGTCACGTGGGGAGCACCACGCACTAAGGGGGTAAAACCTTTGCTTGAGAAAAGTTGCAATTCTATCTATCCCCCAAGGTAAGGCTCTACAATAATATAGCTACAGTAAGAGTGTATACCTGGAAGGTTGCCGTGGGAACAAGAGTGATGTGTTTTGGAGTCAACTTCAGAGCGTCAAAAACTTGTATGGCTGCCGGAGGACTCGAGATCACATGACCTGTTGGTGATGTCACGTTGAAAACGAGGTGGGTGTGTCCTATGGCCTTTCCCATGACCTCAAACCCAGAGCTGTAATTTGGGTCAGGTGACTTGGCCATCTCCAAGGCAACGGAGCTTGTTTCAATGTGATGAGATTTCGGATTAGCCTGAAGTTGCATTAGTCTAAAAGGGAAAACAACAACAACAACAATGAACTTCCAAACAAAAAACACTATAATGTTTTGCACATTTCACGTGAAGGTGAAAACCCGAACATTAATCCTTTACCAAAGAGTGTGAACATCTTACTTGCATGGTGTAGGTGTAATTAGCGAGCGAAGCGAACATGTCTAGTCATCTGAATTTTCCATATAAAATTATAACATTTGACCCATAGATCCACACTGCACATACCCACTGTGAGTGGCTGCGTGAAACACGGGGAAAATCAAATTCCTTGCTTCGGTCGCCAAGTGTACATACTGAGTGAGAGTATACTGTGCCATAGTACAGTGGTTTGAGTTTTGTGTTGTGTTGTGTTGTGATTCGAAACCCCTACCAGCTGAGTTGCCCCGCTAGCCCCGTTGGTAGAGCGCTCGCCTAGACTGCAGAGTGTCATGGGTTCAAATCCCACCCAGGGCAGCTCCTCTTCTCTTCTTTGAGCTGTCCTGGGTGTAGTTGACTTATTTGCCTTGCCTTGCCTTTCTACCTCGCTACCAAGTTGTTGAGACATGCACGTGCTGCATTCGTTGTAGTTACTCTATTTTTTCATTGTTCACTCTCCCACAAACTACCGTATTTCTCACACACACCCCACCCACTATTTAGTACGAGCGAGCATCTTCTGAGCCAAACTTATGACAGAAAGCAATCACACACGCAAAATTTGTAAGTGTAGATTTATTCAGGACCATCAAAACAGTTTTGCTACACAAGGAATTTGATATACCTGTGCTGGTCGGCTGTAAAGGGGTTTCCCCTGCGATCAAGAACCTTAACGAATGCCTGAATAACACTCCCCAGTTGAACTTTATCGGACACCTGCACGCTTAGTGAGTGTATCCCGGCAACGATCACCGTGGCGACGACCTCGTCAGCGGAGGCGAGGCAGAGGTCACGGCAACGAACTGTGACCTCTCCGTCAAGGAGCGGAGAGAGAGTGACCTGGTGGAGCTTCTCCGTGTACAGGGCAGTGGCCACAACCTTCTGGCTGGCCACACTCACAGGCTCCACCTGGAAGTAACCTGTTTTAATATGAGAAACAGTAGTCTCGCAGCGAGGGAAAATAAATCTCATCACTTTATATAGGTTAGATGCCGAGTCCAGGAAACTACCCGGATTAGAGAGCCGCGGGGGCCCTGAGCTGTCGGCGTTCGAGTGCAGCGAGGATGCTACTAAGGGCCCCAACTAATGCGCGTAGTTTCCATGGACGAGGCGTCTAACTTGTTTAGAGCTATGGCAACGCGTGCGCGCAATTCAAATTCGGTGCATCTGAAACCGCGAACGAGCGCTGCTTTCTCGCTGGGAAGTCGAGCGAGAGGCCCAGGGAGGACGTCGACAACGGGCTCGCCTCTACGTACCTTCGCAGACCGTTGGGGGACTCCGCCCAACGTAAGTGAGCCATTGCGCATGCGCCAAATATAGAGCCCGGAGAAAGTTTATTTAGAGTCCGGAAAATTTGCTCTACTCGAATTAGAGTCCACGCATGGACCAATCAGATTGCGCGATTTAAATTACCCAGCTCTAATTGCATTTAAAGCAGTGATTTTTAAACATAGAGCTCAGCTACACCATTATCACGTGGTGTAGCCCAAAAAGCGGCGTATGCATTCTTTCTCTGCTCACTGCCAATGACACCACTGTACAGTGAAAGCTGCTCCGCTTGTTTTACCTAAGACTTAAACTCTTAGCCTTCTCTTTAACGTATAACCTTCAAACCCCCTGAAAAGAGGAGAGAGAGCCTAGTATATATATCTTTGCACGTGAGTGACGTACGGGAAGACAGTCGTTTTTCCGTTTCAGCTTTGGTAGCATACACAACAAGACGGTGAGCGAGTACAGCCCAGAACACGAGCCAGGCAACCTCGCTTGTAAGTACAGAGGAAGCACCTACAACAAGACAGCTAACTGCGGCAAAATGTGTCTATCTCGACGTCACTCACGTGAGAAGATAAACCAAGCTCTCCCTTCACTTTTCAGGGGGTTCAAAGGTCGTACGTTAAAATTTTTCCGAGGAGAGGGAGAGCCTGGGAATGAGGCTAGGACAGAGGCAATTGGTGTTTCAAGCAGACAGACTGACAAATCTCATTACCTACACCCTCACACCCACCTTACATATGTGTACCATAGAAGACTGTTTACCTGAGCCATTGGTGATGTTGATGGTGATGTGGTTGTCGTGGTGATTGTAGAGGAGGAAGTGTGAGGGTGTGAGGATGGGAGGGTGACGGAGGAGGAGGGAGAGGGTGTGGTTGACTCCGGGGAAGAATCCTGCCTGTGGTCGCAGAAAATGCACTAATAACGCCTCAATAGTCAATAGTAGAGAATGAAACCGCTACAGTAAACCTCCAAATAAGGGACACCTCAATAGCCAATAGTAGAGAATGAAACCGCTACAGTAAACCTCCAAATAAGGGACACCTCAATAGCCAATAGTAGAGAATGAAACCGCTACAGTAAACCTCCAAATAAGGGACACCTCAATAGTCAATATTAGTGCATAGCTAATTCGAATCGACCAATCAGATTTGTTAGTACGAGGTTCCTGATTTCTCATATGAACCTCGTGAGCTAACAAAAGTAACATGAAAACATGATATGAAACCTTGTTTTTTCTGTGATTTTCAAACAAGTTCAACAGCATTTCATGTAAGAAATGTATCCCGCAAAACATGATCTGTACAAAATGTTGATCAAAATAACTGATATGTTGATTTTCTTTTTATGATAAACAAACTCCAGACGTAGAGGCACATGCACCGTGCATTTCACCATCCCATTGCTTCTCTTGGCTAGGTAAGCAAGTATACAGTGACATGGAGATAAATAAAACAGATGGTGTGAATGGAGATGAACAGTTTCACTTGGAGAAGTTTATAACTACGGAGCTGCATGAATGAAAGTTGAATACACCCGGCATACTGGCCATATTGTACTGCGCGTTCGCGCACTGTATTTGAGGTGGGCGCGGCAGGCACGCCTCTTCTTGAATGTTCGTACACTTGGCTGATTACACTAAATAGGTCGTCTAGGTCGACATCTAGGTAGCCCTCGCTGGAGTCTCCGCAAAATTCTACTGCGTCCGGGTGCAGCAAGTCGCTCAGTTCCATCTCTTCTCCGAACTGTTTGTGCGTCTGTTTTTCGCGAGTCGTTTGAAAATCTGCCATGGAAACGTAGCTTTCGCGCGCTCATGCTCTGCACTAAACAGGTTAGACGCTGGAAGCGAGGGACCTACGTAAATTCAGAAACCCTCGGGCAATGTAGTGCCCTCGCTGCGCTCGGGACACCACAGCTCCGCCCTCGGGTTTCTGAATTTACGTAGGTCCCTCGCTTCCAGCGTCTAACCTATATGTAGAGAATGAAACCGCTACAGTAAACCTCCAAATAAGGGACACCTCAATAGTCAATAGTAGAGAATGAAACCGCTACACAGTAAACCTCCAATAAGGGACACCTCATGTCATATAGAGAATGAAACCCGCTACATGTAACCTCCAAATATGGACACCTCAATATCAGTAGTAAGAATGAAACGCTACAGTAAACCCTCCAAATAGGGACACCCTCATGCCAATAGTAGGAATGAACCGCTACGTAAACCTCCAAATAAGGGACACCTCAATAGTCAATAGTAGAGAATGAAAGCACTACAGTAAACCTCCAAATAAGGGACCCTCAATAGTCAATAGTAGAGAAATGAAACCGCTACAGTCAACCTCCAAATAGGGATACCTCAATAGTCAATAGTAGAGAATGAACCGCTACAGTAAACCTCCAAATAAGGGACACCTCAATAGTCAATAGTAGAGAATGAAACCGCTACAGTAAACCTCCAAATAAGGGACACCTCAACGTAGTCTCTGACATTACATATACTGTAAAGCTCTGGAGTGTCTCTTGGTTCCACTGAGTGTGACACTTTTGAGGGACAAATCATTATCAACTGGACCACAATCACTCACACCTTACTAATCATACATACACTATGAAAGAAGGGACATGGATAAAAATATTATGACAATTTAAGCAAATTTTGAGTGTTACTGCCAAACCCCCAACGGCAAGGGCAGCCTCACCTCCTTCTGAATCTTCTCGGCAGCGAGGTAGTGTGGTTTGTAGGACTCAGAGCTGGCTGTCATGACAACGGAACCAGACTGCTGACTCAGCTGTACCAGCAGTAAATCCCCCTGACCCCTGCGATGGACGAGGCCGGCCCCCTGGGCAGGGGGTCGCAGTAAAATCGGGTCACTGGACCCCCAGGTCCACTTGAGGGAAGAGAAGTTTCGGAAAACTCTGTTTTCTTCGTCAAAAACTTTGACTTCCAGTTCTAGAGCCTGCCCCGCCTTGACGGGGAATCGCGCATTCTGATTGGTCGACTGAAGAAGAGGACACTCCTCGGAGAGGTCGACCACAGGGGTCATTGTCATGGAGATAGGGAGTCCACAGGACACGCGGACGACGGCAGTCTCACTGGCAGGGTGGGCGTTTTTTAGAGTCGGTGCGTTCCCGACCTCAAGTGTGAGAGACTGCTCACCCAGTTCCCGACACACGACCCTCCAGACATGCTGCCCTGCCCCTACCCCACCATTGCCACGCCCATACAGCCCCACCCACTCCGGCTCGGCGGCTGTCAACCTCTGATAGTACTTTGACTTGTCCAGGACCCAGGGGGCGGGGCCTCCCTCAAAGACAAAATCGTACGAAGACCCGAGAGAGAGAACTGCGATATCGGGAGGGTCCACGGGGGTGAGGGGAGGGTAGGAGGCGATGATGATGGATGACTCCAGGAGGAAGTTGGAGTGAGAGTACTGGACTGTTAGTTTGGTGTGGCCTGGGAGGACTGCCAGCGCTGAGATGGAGAGACAGGCATTCTCCGGCAGGGATGAGGGGTCTGGGGAGGGAGGGAGGGAGTGAGAGAGGAAGAGAGGGAGAGAGGGAGAGAGAGATGAAGGGAGGGAGAGAGGGAGAGAGGAAGGGAGGGAGAGAGGGAGGGAGGGGAGGGAAGAAGAGAGGATGCAGTAAGCACATTTTCGGAGTTGTCTCCCCACTTAATCTGCCGAGCAATTGGAATAAAGTTTTATCTGTGACTAATAACCCTTAGTGTTTCCCATACATACCAGTCTCGGTGTCTATAGAGATCTTTTTGAAGATGGAAGGTTCAGACGAGGAAATGGTGAGAGACATCTTCCGGCAATCACTGAACGCCTCCAGCGACTTCTCCCCGCTGCCCAGGGTAACGCCCCCCCTCACTTGTAGCGGGATGGAGAGAGACGTTCCTATGGCTGCCTCGACTCGAGCAGGCAGGAAAGACATGTCAGACGGGGACACCACAAACACCTAATGATGAGGAGAAACTCCTTTCAATTTCAGTTCAATAATGAAAAGGCACTAAAGTGCAAACCCTCGGCGAACTGTGCATGCGCGGTACCGCTAATTTACGGGCTGGGTATGTATTTACTCGTGGTCTCCTGCTAGTAGCTCATGGAGAGTCTGACACGGGCTAGTAGATATCATGTGGGAGTCGATACACGCCCTTCGTTGTGACTTCTTGTGCCTTCAGAGCAAGCGGACCCGGTCGAGGTAAGCCTGTTCTAATTAGCATAATGGCTTTTTCGCTCTTGTTCACGCCGTAACTCCCGAACGCAGCAGTTTCAGAGAAAACCCCACATAAATTTCGACCTATACCCGACGCTGAATACGTGGTATTGTTTGTGGAGCGATTGATGGCTCGAGGAGTGAGATGTCAAGTAACGGAGTGACAGACAGACACACACGACAACTACAGTAACCCTCGCTGCACATGCGCGCCGAGGGTTAATAAAAAGCACTAAGTGCAAACCCTCGGCGCACGAAACATCAAACCCACATGCATGTGCTGCATCACTAGACTTGGCTATGTGTTTGTTCGTGCCGTGTAGCATTGAGCAGAGTCAGACACAGGCTAGTACACTAGTAGCAACTATCCTACTTCTGTGTCTCCAAGGTACACCAAGCAGATCAAGTCGAAGTAAGCCAGTCAACCAACGAGTCATACATGGGGGCGGGACTCCGCACAGTAAGACGCACATGCGCAGTGGCCAGGATTCATTTTCACTTATAATTCATGGTTCATCTCTTAAACGCAGTTAAATTACACACAGGTAGGTATAAAGCCGGTGGTATCGACTTATAGGCCGCCTTGTAGCCTGTAGTGCCAATAATCATCGACACACACAGACAGAGACCAAGTACTGTAACCCTCGCTGCACATGCAGGCCAAGGGTTATACTTTCTCTAACAGCTACTTTTGTGGTGGTGTGCGATTGCCCATTCGCAGTGCGTAGTCTAAATGAATATGCAGTGAGACGATGTTCTGCGCTGTTCAGACAACTAAGTCAGCTCGCTCCCACTTGTCAATAGTTGTTGGCCAACTTTTCCGCGAGGACAATCCGGGGACAGTGCGCCCCGCCCCCTTATAAATGGGCCACACCACTTTTACGTAATATAACGCTGGATGCGCGCAATTAGCATCTTGATTTATGCGCGTGTGCGTACTACGTGTTGGTGCGCGCGGAGCGCGTCGTGGGCGGTTGACAGCATAGCCTCGCACGGGAGAGCAAAGCTTTAGCTAGCTAGTAAAGCGTGGTACACAGAGAGAGCTGCGAGCGGTGTTGAGCGTATGATATGGTGCGACAGCGTGTCGCTGGTAGCGTGTGATAGCGGTCTGGACTTATTGCCTATTTCCCGTGCGAGCTCGTGAGCGACGCGCCGACAGAGGCCAAGCTCGGACGTTGTCGCGCGGCGGCGAGTGTGCGGAGTGGATGGTGCGAGCAACTATGCATGTAGGCCGAGGTTAAACACTTCTCTCTAAACAGCTACTTTGTTGTGGTGTGCGATTGCCTATTCGCAGTGGTATGTATAATGAAGGATGTGAGATGATGTATGAGTTGCGGCGGGAGCGGCGGGCGTGTTTCAGACAAACCAGGTCAGCGTACTGCCTCGCACTGTCAATAGATTTTACGAAATCACTGACCGGAGTACAAGAGTTTATACCATGATCACAGTATATTATGGTAATACAAGCACAACCGAAGTTAAGGAAGGTTTGT
>CASHTH010003907.1:0-14600 GCA_030341885.1 Geodia barretti | reverse complement strand
TTACAACATACGGTACACGGGTGGAGGAGTCAGGTTTCTGTGGGCCTCCGGGAACGGGAAAATCCGTGTGTGACTGGGAACGAAGTGTCGACCCCAAGATTAGGGTCCGTTGGGGGGGCCGAACCCCGGGTTTGTTCACCCCAGAGAGGGGGGAAGGCCAGGGTCATAGGAGAGGGAGGGGGGGGGGGGTACTTGTGGAAATATTTACGCCTAGGTTAGGTACGGACAGAAGATTAAACACTTGTGGCCTTTATTGTGTTCCACCTTGTGTGTGTTACAGATGCGGACTCACTCCGCAGCGCTTTCGGCATCTTGTCGATGACATTGCCACACAATGGATGATTTTGACCACCCATCACTGGGGAAAGGAAAATTTGTAAGTCCCCCCCACCAATTTAACAGTGGAAACCTTTTTATAGAGATATTTTATGGAAAAAAAACACTGAAAGTGGTCCTCTATCAGAGGTGTTCTTGAATTTGGGGCAGACCCTGTGTCCTTTGGAGGTTTATTCAGATGTTCCGTTCTTCACGTATCACTTATGTGTGCTTCATAGAGTCAGAATGCTACTATGTAGAGGCTCAAACCTATAAAGTGGTGATTATGTAGGAAACTGGTGTTTAGATGAACCAGTTAAAAACACAAGAGGCACATGTATGAACTTTCGAGAATTGGAGGATTCCAGGGAATTTTTAGTTTGGAACGGCCCAATCATTGTCCCCCTATTGACTGATATTTTGCCAGCACGGAGTGGATATGAATGCATGAATCCTCCCGCCAACTATGGCTGAGTGTCACTTTGCTAAGGTATAGCACCCGTAACAAACACGTCAGATCACCTTAGGAGCCATATAGATCGTCCCTCGGTCCATGGCAAAAGCAGATTCACGGTAATAAACCGATCACTTACTTAGAGAGGTCAGATCATCCCTCTCATTAGAGGTGCATATGTGCATGCAGTCTATCTACGGTGACTAAGACACCCAGAGCTGGATAGCAACGCAGAGTGATGACCCTAGTTGTAAGTAACTTGCCCATGTAGCCTATTATGCAGTGCTGCCCACTCAATCGGACTATAGAGCAGACGTAACTTCATTGTGTCCTCTACTGTATATATAGTATAGTATGATGGCTGCGACTCTTTGGAGTAGAGAAGATACGGTTATCACACTTCACGTCGTCTGTGACTCCCATTTACTCCAGCGTGTCCTTTGTCGGTAGCTCTATCGACAGACAGCTCGGAAACTACAGGTTCATGACAGGAAGCCCCTTGCCAATCCACCCTCAGACAGTCTGGGTGAACATGTCATCCTTATAAAGTGTCCGGGGAAGGATGAGTGGGTGCTCAGGCCCTGTGTCAGACCTTACGAAATTAAGTAATATGGTAGTACGGTAGGTGTTCACCTACCAAAACACTGTGCACATACGCGAACTTGCTGGAGTAACAGCATGAAGTATGGCCAGAAGCTTTACTTACAGTCGACTTCTGCCCCAACTAGTCTTGTATAGTGGGCAGTGTCACGTGTAATGCAGCCTATGCGGTACTTATGTACCTTTGACGTAGGGTGTAGTCAGTGTACACACAGCATAAATCTCTTAGAGGACGGAACCAGGATCTAAGCCGGGCGAATCGATGACTCGACTGGCAGCTTGCTAGTCACAGATACTCCACGCTGGTATCCACGGCAATAGACACACTTTCAGTCAAATCCCAAATGAATCTAATTAGTGCCGACTTCTGTGCTGTGCCAGAACAAAAGGCGGTAATTAAGTAAGTCTCTTTGCCAACTTCACTACAAGCATGTATATACAATACTCATACCCCTAACTAATAACATTTTCACAGCATATTATACAATTGGTATGCACTTAAACTTTATGGGCAAACGAGACGGTAATTGCATGATTTTTTAACTGTGAAATTTGCTCTGTAAGAGCATGTGCTCTTTCATGCATTAAACTGATCTCTCAAAGCGTAAAGATAATACCTCCGTACCATAATACCTCCACATTGCAAATATTATTGTCACCTTAAAATAGTGCTCTTAAGTCATCGGACTGTACATTATGCATATTCGGACGTTTTTATTGCAGGCACAGGTGTTTGAAGTGACAAAATCACCTCGTCGACAGCGAAGGAAGACTTTCTCAAGCATATTCAACAGGAAGGAGTCGTTTGCTGTCACTCAACCGAAAAAGAAACTGTCAGAAACAGTTGCTCCTTCGGGAAAGGTCAGCTTGTTACAGTTCCTAGCTCCCGAGTGTTCCTTATAGATTGAGATTTAATTCCAGCTGTAATATATTAGATCATTGACACTCATAAGCAATGATTCCTTATTGATGGAGCTTAGATCATTTCACTGCTTTTTTATTGAGGTGTTACATAACATTTTGACGGTCTGTTTTATGTGGCTACGTGCGTTTGTTACAGGGAAAATAAATCAAGCAGTGATAAAAGCCAATAGATTCCTAAGAATTGTGCCAATGGCACAATAAAACTTGGTCTATCTATTAAGCAGAAAATAATAATGGTAGCACAAGACGCCAAAGACCTCCAATCGTGTACACAAGTATGTACATGACAAACACTTACTTTTGGCAAAGGTGCTCTTTAACAATTAATTTCAAACGCACAACTTTTGCGTAGGGGTATGGTTTTCACTGTTTCTTTGCCTCTTGTTCCAGAGCTCCAGCTACCAGAAGCTTCGGATGATCAGGGGTTCTAAGAGCTCTTCCAGGATGAACCTGCCGCCAATGATGTTTGGCAGCACACCAGACCTTAGCATAATTGCTGAGTAAGAAGCTCCCTATTTCAGGAATGAGTGTGCATAGCAATATGAATAGACGTGCATAACATAACTGTTCAAAGGGACTAGTTACCATGATGATAAAGTAGACTAGGTGACTGGGAAGGGGGCATGTAGCTTGGCTGAATTTATCTCTAACTTCCAGTCGAGGAAGCTTTCATTCAATCCACATCCGTCTTTGGCCCCAAAAAATCAGGAGTCATGGAACTGTATGTGGGTGTATAGTTCACTGTCTCTGTTTGCCCACCTTATTACAGGCAATCTTCTCGCTCGTTCACTGACAGCCCAGATGAAGCCAAAAGTGCTGAAAATACACTCACCAAGAGCAACAAGGTCAAACGGCGGTTCACCTTCACAAGATCCAAGTCCCCCAAATCGGGCACACGGCGAAACTCGGAAGCGGTGACACAATCCGGCGAATTCTCATCGAATCTCTTTCGCCGTCGGAAGGAATCCACCCAAGGTGCAAAGGTGGTCTCGCGTACCTCCAAGAGAGACAGCTCAGATGAGTCGTCTATAAACTGGAGCATACCTTCGGATCTTCCCGGCATTGTGGAAGGGAAGATGGACCGAGGATCGATGGAAAATATGTTTGCGGAAGTAGAGGAGCTGCGTGCCCGCTGCCAGTCAACCCCAACTATTGCTGAGAGGAGGGAGAGCATCTCTTCGGTTGACACGGAAGAAATGAGGGTGCCTCACAATGGGCCTATAATGGTCAACGTAGGAGTCCAAGTAGACACTGCTGACCCCATCTTTCAGTTTCCGAGTGCGTTCCCAGGCAGCCACTATGGTTTTTATCACAGTGGCTCTAATAGAAGCCCGCCAGAAACTCGATCGGTGCCACAGAGTCCGTACAGCCTCGGGCGAAATCGGAGGAGTGGAGCTCCAAGAGTAGTGTCCTGGGGGGTTTCATCGATGGGTAATGGAGATGTAATGCGACCGCTGGACCAGAGACTCGATGGCACCAGTAGCAGAAGAACTGCTCATATCGGATCATCTCCCCAGCTCAACACAGGTCGCACTAACGGTCATTTCACGGATACTCAAAAGAGAGACAATGTGAGTTTCTGTGTGTGTTTGCCTGCACACTTGCCAGTGACATCATGCATGCACTCATTTTCCAGTTTTCTTCATTTTATAGCAATATGCATGCAGAACTCTCCCATCATTAATGGCTCATTGCTACCTGTGCACTTTTCTTGCAGGAGAAGCAGATTATGAGGGAAAGCTCACTGGACAGTGTCTCAACTGATTTGGATGATGTCTGTGGTAAGCATCTACGCGCGGCTAGTAAGACTTACACAGGTGTACCTATATACCACCAACAGGAAACTGATGTAGGGTTAAATTATCATAAGTATTTACTACTAGATATCGGATTACAGTCCATACAGTTCACCAATGCATTGAACTTCCATGTGCATCCCCTACTTACATTCACCATTTCCTCTTGTTGCGTAGATTCCTTGGTGAGTTCACTGCAAAACCTGACAGTTGAGTCGAGCAAACTCCACGAAGATAACGTGACCCTCCACCAAGAAAACCTGGTAAGTGAAAAATGATATAGACACTTTGGTGTATCAATTGGAAAAAGAAAGACATTTGTATTATAGTATTTGCAGAGTGCACATAGTGCAAAGGACTTGTGCCCACTATACAATCACAGACATCGATTCCTTCCTATTATTTCATATGCAAATATCATGTGAGTTTAGCATCAAGCAAGCAGTGCATTCAGATTGATCTGAAGCCAGAGACTGTTTTTCATTTCCTTGTGTAGGAGGGAGATTGCTCAACTCTAGTATGGCTCCTAGTGATCTTGCAATGTGTACAGTGTGCATGTGTAGACTACAAGTCAATCCCTTTTACCATTCAAACCATCAATCCGTCACACACGCACTCTCACCAACTACACAGAGGAAAACACATGGAAGACATCTGAGTCAGTGATTATGTGGTGGTTGGATAAGAGAGGGATCGCACTCTCTTATGTTCATAATCCACTCGCACTACTGTGGCTGACCCAACTATCTTAGGGATGCCCGTATGCTTATTGGCAAGATTGGATCATTATGAAGTTGATCTGTGTACTAGAGTTTAAGTAATCACACACGCGAAAGATGAAGGAATCACGAGTCTCGTTGACGATGCGATGTACACGATCAATCTGAATGCACTGCTTGCTTGATGCTAAACTCACATGATATTTGCATATGAAATAAATAGGAAGGAATCGATGTCTGTGATTTGTATAGTGCACAAGTCATTTTGCACTATGTGCACGTCTGCAAATACTGATGAATTACAATGTCTCTTTTTCCAATGATACACCAAAGTGTCATATCTTTTCACTTACCAGGTTTTCTGGTGTGAGGTCACGTTATCTTCGTGGAGTTTGCTCGACTCAACTGTCAGGTTTTGGCAGTGAACTCACCAAGAATCTACGCAACAAGAGGAAATGGTGAATGTGAATGTAAGGGGATGCACATGGAAGTTCAATGCATTGGTGAACTGTATGGACTGTAATCTCTGATTCTAGTAGGTAAATACTTATGATAATTTAACCCTACATCAGTTTCTGTTGGTGTATATAGATACACTTGTAAGTCTTACTAGCCGCTGCGTAGATGCTTACCACAGACATCATCCAAATCAGTTGAGACACTGTCCAGTGAGCTTTCCCTCATAATCTGCTTCTCCTGCAAGAAAAGTGCACAGGTAGCAATGAGCCATTAATGATGGGAGAGTTCTGCATGCATATTGCTATAAAATGAAGAAAACTGGAAAATGAGTGCATGCATGATGTCACTGGCAAGTGTGCAGGCAAACACACACAGAAACTCACATTGTCTCTCTTTTGAGTATCCGTGAAATGACCGTTAGTGCGACCTGTGTTGAGCTGGGGAGATGATCCGATATGAGCAGTTCTTCTGCTACTGGTGCCATCGAGTCTCTGGTCCAGCGGTCGCATTACATCTCCATTACCCATCGATGAAACCCCCCAGGACACTACTCTTGGAGCTCCACTCCTCCGATTTCGCCCGAGGCTGTACGGACTCTGTGGCACCGATCGAGTTTCTGGCGGGCTTCTATTAGAGCCACTGTGATAAAAACCATAGTGGCTGCCTGGGAACGCACTCGGAAACTGAAAGATGGGGTCAGCAGTGTCTACTTGGACTCCTACGTTGACCATTATAGGCCCATTGTGAGGCACCCTCATTTCTTCCGTGTCAACCGAAGAGATGCTCTCCCTCCTCTCAGCAATAGTTGGGGTTGACTGGCAGCGGGCACGCAGCTCCTCTACTTCCGCAAACATATTTTCCATCGATCCTCGGTCCATCTTCCCTTCCACAATGCCGGGAAGATCCGAAGGTATGCTCCAGTTTATAGACGACTCATCTGAGCTGTCTCTCTTGGAGGTACGCGAGACCACCTTTGCACCTTGGGTGGATTCCTTCCGACGGCGAAAGAGATTCGATGAGAATTCGCCGGATTGTGTCGCCGCTTCCGAGTTTCGCCGTGTGCCCGATTTGGGGGACTTGGATCTTGTGAAGGTGAACCGCCGTTTGACCTTGTTGCTCTTGGTGAGTGTATTTTCAGCACTTTTGGCTTCATCTGGGCTGTCAGTGAACGAGCGAGAAGATTGCCTGTAATAAGGTGGGCAAACAGAGACAGTGAACTATACACCCACATACAGTTCCATGACTCCTGATTTTTTGGGGCCAAAGACGGATGTGGATTGAATGAAAGCTTCCTCGACTGGAAGTTAGAGATAAATTCAGCCAAGCTACATGCCCCCTTCCCAGCCACCTAGTCTACTTTATCATCATGGTAACTAGTCCCTTTGAACAGTTATGTTATGCACGTCTATTCATATTGCTATGCACACTCATTCCTGAAATAGGGAGCTTCTTACTCGGCAATTATGCTAAGGTCTGGTGTGCTGCCAAACATCATTGGCGGCAGGTTCATCCTGGAAGAGCTCTTAGAACCCCTGATCATCCGAAGCTTCTGGTAGCTGGAGCTCTGGAACAAGAGGCAAAGAAACAGTGAAAACCATACCCCTACGCAAAAGTTGTGCGTTTGAAATTAATTGTTAAAGAGCACCTTTGCCAAAAGTAAGTGTTTGTCATGTACATACTTGTGTACACGATTGGAGGTCTTTGGCGTCTTGTGCTACCATTATTATTTTCTGCTTAATAGATAGACCAAGTTTTATTGTGCCATTGGCACAATTCTTAGGAATCTATTGGCTTTTATCACTGCTTGATTTATTTTCCCTGTAACAAACGCACGTAGCCACATAAAACAGACCGTCAAAATGTTATGTAACACCTCAATAAAAAAGCAGTGAAATGATCTAAGCTCCATCAATAAGGAATCATTGCTTATGAGTGTCAATGATCTAATATATTACAGCTGGAATTAAATCTCAATCTATAAGGAACACTCGGGAGCTAGGAACTGTAACAAGCTGACCTTTCCCGAAGGAGCAACTGTTTCTGACAGTTTCTTTTTCGGTTGAGTGACAGCAAACGACTCCTTCCTGTTGAATATGCTTGAGAAAGTCTTCCTTCGCTGTCGACGAGGTGATTTTGTCACTTCAAACACCTGTGCCTGCAATAAAAACATCCGAATATGCATAATATACAGTCCGATGACTTAAGAGCACTATTTTAAAGTGACAATAATATTTGTATTGTGGAGGTATTATGGTACGGAGGTATTATCTTTACGCTTTGAGAGATCAGTTTAATGCATGAAAGAGCACATGCTCTTACAGAGCAAATTTCACAGTTTAAAAATCATGCAATTACCGTCTCGTTTGCCCATAAAGTTTAAGTGCATACCAATTGTATAATATGCTGTGAAAATGTTATTAGTTAGGGGTATGAGTATTGTATATACATGCTTGTAGTGAAGTTGGCAAAGAGACTTACTTAATTACCGCCTTTTGTTCTGGCACAGCAGAGAAGTCGGCACTAATTAGATTCATTTGGGATTTGACTGAAAGTGTGTCTATTGCCGTGGATACCAGCGTGAGAGTATCTGTGACTAGGCAAGCTGCCAGTGTCATCGATTAGCCAAGGCTTTTAGATTCCTTGTTACTTCATATAAGAGATTTATGATGTGTGTAACTGAATTAACACCCTACGTCAAAGGTACAATAAGTACAGCATAGGCTTGCATTACAGTGACCACTGAAAATATACAAGACTAGTTGGGGCAGAAGTCTACTGTATAAAGCTTCTGCCAATACTTCATGCTGTTACTCAGCAAGTTACGTATGTGCACAGTGTTTTGGTAGGTGGAAACCTACCTACCTACCATTACTTAATTTCGTACAGGTCTTGCACAGGACATAGCACCCACTCATCCCTTCCCCTGACACTTTATAAGGATGAAAATGTTCACCACAGACTGTCTGAGGGTTGGATGCAAGGGGCCATTCCTGTTCATTGAAACCTGTAGTTTCCGAGCTGTCTGTCGATAGAGCTACAAGACAAAGGAAACTCTTGGAGTAAATGGGAAGTAAAGCGACTGTAAGTGTGATAACCTTACTTCCTCTACTCCAAAGAGTGCATCCATCATACTATACTATATATACAGTAGGAACAATGAATTACTTATTGCTCCTATAGTACGATTGATGTGGTCAGTATCTGAATAATTAGGCTACATGGGCAAGTGTACTTACAAATAGGGTCATCACTCTTGCAGTTGCTACTACCAAGCTCCTGGGTTTCTTAGATCACCGTAAATAGACTGCATGCACAATATGCACCTCTAATGAGAGTGATGATCTTACCTCTCTAAGGTAAGTGATCTGTTTATTTACCAGTGAATTTTATCGCTTTTGCCCATGGACAGAGGGATGATCTTATATGTGGCTAAGGTGATCATGAACTGTTTGTTTACCGGTGCTATACCTTAGCAATGACACTCATCCCATAGTTGGCGGGATTCATGCATTCATATCCTGTGGCTGGCAAATATCAGTCAATAGACAATGATTGGGCCGTTCCAAACCTAACAATTCCCTGAATCCTCCAATCGAAAGTTCATACATGTGCCTCTTGTGTTTTTACTGGTTCATCTAAACACCAGTTTCCTCATAGATCACCACTTTATATGTGTTGCGCCTCTACATAGTAGCATTCTGACTCTATGAAGCACACATAATGTAGATACGTGAAGTAAAGGAACCTCTGAATAAACCTCCAAAGGACACAGGGTTCTGCCCCAAATAAAGAACACCTCTGAATAGAGGACACTTTCAGTGTCCATAAAATATCTCTTATAAAAAGGTTTCACTGTACATTGGTGGTGGGTGACTTACAAATTTTCCTTTCCCCAGTGATGGGTGGTCAAAATCATCCATTGTGTTGGCAATGTCATCGACAAGATGCCGAAAGAGCTGCGAGTGAGTCCGCATCTGTACACACACACAAGGTGGAACACAATAAAGGCACAAGTGTTTAATCTGGTACGTACATACATAGGCGTAAATTATTTCCAACAAGCTAACAACCACAAAATAAATCTCCTATGAAATGGAATTACACCTATTGATACAAACAAGGCAATTTCTTGGTATAGACACATACTATACCGCATGAATCATAAGTGAAGTATGAAAGCAAGGCAAGTGTGGTGGAAAAAGTTCTACGACACCAGAGAACGTTTTTTTCAAAGAGTAAAAAACTGCTCTAAGTGGGACCTGAACATGACGTTCTGCTCTTTAGGCAAGGCACTCTTGTGTATATACATAACTGTGTACTTTTGGTCATTTGGTGAGTGAAATTAGCTCAACCGCGGCAAGAATATGGCAGCCCATTGAAGACTTTGGCAGTTTTTACATGTACATACGTCATAGAATGCGTAACGTGGGCACTTGCCCAGCAGTAGATACACCCATAGCCTTTTAAATCAAGTGCAAACTTGCCAAGGGTAAGGTTGACATAGTATTACATTAGGTAAGTTGGATGGAACCCTGTAAAATGATGCAACCAAACACATGTGGACTTCATATGGAACCTTTTTCGCAGCCATACACATAGCATGTGATTCTCATTATCCCTAAAAAGCTCATTGGCTCTCATAGAGAGTATATACACAAAACTGTGTGCCTTTTCTGTAAAGGACACGAGTGCATTATGTATGTACGTACCGCTAGCTTCAGGAAGTCTGGAGCCTTGTGACAATTGAACTCGGCATTGAGTAGCTTTGTGATGAGCCAATCTCTGAATTCTGGTCCCTTTCGGAAGATGGATGGTGAGCAGAGTGGCGGTCCGAAATCAGGGACTTGGTCCTTGCACGCCATTGACACCTGTGTCAAGGAGAGTGTGTTATATGCAGTCAAGTGAATTTTGGTTTTGTACTTGGTATATGTTTTCATCCAGCTGGTTCTCGGTATGCACACAATTCATATAGGTTCACATGGTATAAAAGCATGGACTAAGTCAACTAACCAATTACTGAACACTTGCTCACTTTACAATAGATGAGAAACAAGACCGGCTATCAACGATATCATAAAACAAAAGGGTCACAAGGGTTAAGACAAAACTGAACATCTGGAAGCATGCATGTATGTCATAACAATTTGTGGCTTGTGGTTGAAAAAATCGAGCAATGTTCTGGCTAGCGGGAACTTAACTAAGTTTTCCGTTTACAGCAGTGATGCCTTATTTACAACACATGATAGACACACGGAACCTACGCAAGCACTACAGTTTTGCTACCTTGTAGACAGTGTGGTCTGTGTTAGGATGCTCCACCTGAACAACAATGTAGCAGTGAACGAAGTGTGACCGAACCATATTTGGACAGAACGGTGTGTTTTCTTCCTACAAAAAACAGGAAAGAAAACAGCTAACAGTGCAGTAAGTCCCCCTTGTGGTTTATAGGTTGTTGCCAAGGTAAGTGTGTATGTGAGCTCGAATCCTTTCCACACTAGATTCACATTTCCATAAATGGTCAAATCACAGTGGCTTTACCCTCCTATTGTACCTGAAGTTGCCGCACACTTTCCCAAAGGATGTGGAAGCAGCTAGCAAATAAACGTATTGGGATTTGGTGTACATATTGGGTTAAGAGAGAGTTTTGTTACGAAAGTCTCATTAAAGTTGCATCAAGTGTGTTGGACAGAAGTTGTGTGCAAAATGTGTGCAACTTGCTGCATGGAAAAATATAACGGTTGCCTATTCCATGCAATTTGAAAATGCAGGACTTTCTCAACATACACAGGGCAACTTTACCTCATGCAACATGTTGCGTGAGATAAGTTGTATGTTGGGCTTTAGTTAATTTATTGTTACCTGGAACACAACAACGACAATGTCGTTGCCAATGTGCCTCTTCCTCTGAACCTGGAAAAAAGGACAAAAGTCTACAATCACTGACGTGCATGAGTGCAGCGCAGAGTATTACATGGGTGCCAAGCTTTGTTTTTCTGTGGCTGAAATCAAACTCCAGCAAAAGCTCTTGTTGCGATGTATTATTGGCACCAAGCTTGGCGTCACTAGTACGCACATAGCATAGACCCTAGCAAGAGTTTCGTGGGACGACATGCACGTAAATGTTTACTTGTACTGACACATTTACTCCATTCCTGTTATTACAATACTGTACGTCTTTCATCAAACGCTAGAGTGATACATGATCCCACACTGCCAGACCAATAAATTTGTTCGAAGGGAGTCTGGATACAAACTGATCACTGTAATATTTGGCTACCGGTGCATGTACTTGTTATACCGCCTACTTGTGGGAGTCTCAAAGCCTGTATAAATCTATACTACACACGGCAACCTGAGTGGCTCGATTAGTTATCAGGCACTCAAATTGAATGTCTGTCCGTGCACCCCCGAGGCTTTCTGGGAAGGGATCTGGTCACGGATGATGGATAAGACATGACTGACGCTTTCTGGAAGAGATCTGGTCACGGATGATGGATAAGACATAACTGACGCACGTACGTGTGTACGCATCATGATCTACTATCGAATCTGTACCTTGAACTAGCAAGAGTATAATTATGTACATAACTTGCACTATAGATGCATATACTAAAGTGTACGTGATTATATCAATTTGGTACAAATGACTTAGCATGTGATATGTGATGAACTTTAAACTTCTACTCCCACTATATACAGGGAACTGAAGAAATTGACGAGACCGCCCTCCCAAGAAACTTGATCTGCAGACACTACTTCGTACACAATCCCCTCCCGCAGGTCTTCTGACGGTATATACCCAATGAAACTCTGTCGGTACTTGAAGAGTGGGAGACGACTTGTGTAACCAGCCAATATGTAGCTACATATGGATATGGCTAGAGAAGCCAGCTAAATTCATCTATATTTCTGTAAAATTATGTCATCAAGGAAACTTTGAGGGCTATTTCGTAGTAAACGAGTAGAATTTCACAGATTATATTCAAATGCTCCCAACCTCAAAATTGTGTAAGAAATCTTTCTCGAAAGGTTCTCAATACTTGCACTCACACCATAGCTCTCACACGTTACCTGTTGAGAATCCTGCTCATCAAAAGGTAAGAGAGTAGACACGTGGAACATGATCTCTCGGTCTTTGTACTCAGTGTAGACTGATTACTCTCCGGTCTGATCACCTGCCACATCCAACCCTCCACGATACCTAGAACGCAACGTAAATAAGTTAGTCTTTATGTTGGAAAAAGCAGAGAAAGTAAAGATGAAGATCTGATACGCAGCAGAAAAGCAAACGGTACACATTTTTTTGTGCAAATTAATTCATCATATCAGATTTCGGTGCAAAGTACTGCAGTAAAGGTGTGTGAAACCTTGCACAAGTGTGTGTGAAAAGGTGTATATAGCTGGTAGTAATGTCAAATGACCAGGGAAGTGGTTAACTAAACCGCCACTGCACAGGATGTTCGTGCAGACACTTCTCACCACAATCAGGAAATCAGCTGGTGGAATGATTTCGGATCAATCTCAGTAGGAAGAGTAACTTCTTTGTGTGCACCATTATCATCCACACTTCATACAGAGGTACGTAGTTGCGGCTTGGCATAATAGGATGCACCCATGCATACAGAGCAGATACCTTCATTAGCATGACCCATGCATACAAAGGGTAGTGTGATAACTCGCCCGACTTTCCCTAGACACGGAACCGGGTTCAGTGATTTTTAATGGCTGGAAATGTCCGTTATGGCTAATGACTGAAAACAATGTGCAGGTGCAGTGTGCCATAACAGAGCTGTGACACACCACTCTACACATGATGTGGGTTTACATGTTGGTGGTAGCTCACAGCCAAAGCCGGATGTGATACCAGTTCCTTAGCAGTAGGAAGTCCACCACCACACAATTTCCTACTGTACTTTTGATTGCAGTAGCCTGGGAAAGCTTTCAGATGCCATGCACCACTCACCAGTCATATGCATGCGCTTATAGGATATACTTCCATGGCTAGAGCAGCAAGCAGAGCAACCGGGGTGGCGGCACGTGGCACGGAAAAGCAAAAGCCTGCTGGGTGACAGCCGCCTTGGAAGCTGACACTAAGGAAGAGACACAGGGTGTTGTGGTGTGGTTCGTATCCACCCGAACAACTCCTTTTATGTTGGCCTGGTTGTAAGTTGATTTGTTATGCATGTGGCGGCAGTTGTTAATGTGTACATTGGCAGAAGCTGACCATAGACTATTTATGTGCGACTATAGATATAAGTTTCATCACACGATACATTGGCATCACTGGTATTTATCTACATGAGCCATTGCGATTTGCTCCATGAAATCTTTTCAACAGGTTTGTAACCAATCTTCATCATGCATACCTTGTTCAAGGCTTTGTAAGGATTGGCAATATTCTGTAATGCAGAACATTAGTTGTGCAAGGCGAGCACTCCGCAATCAACGGCTTTAGGACAGCATAGAATTGCGATGGCCTCACCCATTGAGCCTTCCAGTTGAATTTGTCCCCCCAGTATCTCATAAATGTCAATGCTGGCGAGGAGGGAGTGCGGATTACGAAACGTCCTTTCGGACGTTGCAGGAAAAGGAAATGGACTCTCATGCATCCCAGTTAGTTCGTCTATTATAATCTATACGGAAAGGGAGGAAAGAGGGAACAGAAGAATATCTGTTCTAGCTACATACGTTATACAATGAAGGATAAAGGACAAATTAATCGCCGCATACAGTTTGCTATTGAATGGCATCAAAGTATTGGTACAACCGAGCCGTCCATTCAAAATGTGGGAGGAAAGGGGAAAAGGGGGGCGTGGTGCTGTACACCCAAGATTACATCAGTGTCTCAGATAGTGACGGCGCATGCACTGTGATTGGTCATATCCCGGGGGCAGAGATTGCTCATTTAATGATGATGGCCACTCCCTTCGAATAATTAGGAGGATTTTTTGTGACTTGCAGCACTGTGATGGGTGAATCACTCCTGGGGGGCCAGTGTTGCCATCATTGAGCAACCTGTTAACACTAGGAGGATGTGACTTAAGGTGAAGACTAGACAGAGTGCTGCATCCCTACAGTCTAAATTTGGCGTAGCATAACACACCAACTTTTAGTCCACTGAGTTTCAGTATCGGCAGTGGGGTTTCCTGAATGGTTGAAGCTTTATGGAACTGGTTCGCAATGTGGTGAGAAATAGTAATTCGGGAGAGAAACGATGTGCAGTCGTACAACACCATGGAAGAGGATAATAACCTTTTGCTTTCTCTTATTGTGCCAGTGGTAGAAATTGATTTCGGCTGCGCAGAAAAGGGAGGAGCAAGCTCAAAAAACACA
>CASHTH010003906.1:0-90556 GCA_030341885.1 Geodia barretti | reverse complement strand
TAGTTAGTTTGTCTCTTCTGCTCTCATGTTTGTAAAAGAAAGCAAAATCGTGACACCGTTATTTGGGGGACAGCGAAATTGGGCAGATAGGAAATAGATACAGTGAGTAGAGATGTTAATTTCCATACTCAACTGTGATAAGAATGAAAATCTAGTTAGTTGTCTCTTCTTGCTCTCATGTTTGTACAAGAACTGCAAAAATAGTTGACACCCTTATTTGAGGGACAGCGAAATTTGGCAAGATAGGAATAGGTAAGCGGATAGAGTATGCCACTATTTAATTTAGTCCAACTGTTGTCAAAAGTATTAAGGGATAGTTAGTTTGTCTCTTCTTGCTCTTTCGTTTCGTACAAGAAAGCAAAATCGGGGTGTTGGGGGGGGGGGACACCCAAGTGGGAGGGGGACAGCGAAATTTTGGGCAAGTAGGAATAGGTACAGCGAGATAGAGTATGCACTATTCATAGTCCAACTGTGGTCAAAACAACAATAAAAAAAAAAAAAAAAGGGGGGGGGTTTCTTTGTTTTTTTTTTTTTTTTGCCGAAACACAAACAAAAAAACAAAACCACAAAAACCAAAAAAAACAAAAAACACCAAAAACAAAAAAGGTTTTTTATTAAGGATAGTTAGTTTGTCTCTTCTTGCTCTTTCGTTCGTACAAGAAATGCAAAATCGTTGACACCCTTATTTGAGGGGACAGCGAAATTGGGCAAGATAGGAATAGTACAGCGAGATAGAGTATGCCACTATTCCATAGTCCAACTGTTGTCAAAGTATTAAGGATAGTTAGTTTGTCTCTTCTTGCTCTTTTGTTCGTACAAGAAATGCAAATCGTTGACACCTTATTTGAGGGGGACAGCGAAATTTGGGCAAGATAGGAATAGGTAGCAGCGAGATAGAGTATGCCACTATTCCATAGTCCAACTGTTGTCAAAGTATTAAGGATAGTTAGTTTGTCTCTTCTCTGCTCTTTGTTCGTACAAGAAATGCAAAATCGTTGACACCCTTATTTGGGGGACAGCGAAATTTGGGCAAGATAAGAATAGGTGCTGCGAGATAGAGTATGCCACTATTCCATAGTCCAACTGTTGTCAAAGCATTAAGGATAGTTAGTTTGTCTGTTCTTGCTCTTTTGTTCGTACAAGAAATGCAAAATCGTTGACACCCTTATTTGGGAGCGGAATGGCAAGAAGGAAACGGTTGCAGCGAGATAGAGTATGCCACTATTCCATAGTCCCAACTGTAGTCAAAGCCAAATTGAAGATGCTAGTTTGTGTTCTTGCTCTCAGATCAGGGCCTACAGAGCAAATGCCAAAATGCGTTGACACCCCATTGACCAGCGAAATATGGGAAGACTAGAATCGTGCTGCGGATTTTTGCAGTAAGATAGACTAGAGCTATGCCACTATGTCATAGCCAACTGTAGTCAAGCACTAAGGATAGTACGTTTGTCTGTCTTGTGCTCTTTGTTCGTACAAGAACAGCAAACGTTGACACCCTCATTTGAGGGGACGCGAACGTATGGGCAAGATAGGAATAGGTACAGCGAGATAGAGCACTAGTTATTAATTTCTTCTTTTTTATCGGGGGAGAGGAGGAGAAAAAAGGTAAGGGAAGCGGGGAGTGGAGGAGGGAAAGGAGGTGGAAACAAGGGGGGGTGAAGGAAGGCGAGGGAGGGGGACGGAAGAAAGGGGAGGGGGGGAAACGGAAGGAGAAAAGAGAGAAGAATAAGGAGAAAGGAATGAGAGGAGGCGCAGGGGGAGGAGGGGAGAAGGAAGGAAAAGGAGGGGAGGGAGAGAAGGGGACAACAAGGGGGGGAGGGAAAAAAAAAACGGGAAGGGGAGGAGGCAGGGAAGGGGAGCAAGGAGGGGAGAGGAGGGAGGGGAAGAAAGAAGGAAGAGAGGGAGGTAGGGGGAAGGGGAGTAGGGAAGGGGAGAGGAGGGAAGAGGGGGGAAAGAAGAGAAGAGGAGGAGAGAGAGAGGACGGCGGGAGAAAGGAAAGAGGGGGGCGGAAGGAGAACTAAGGAGAGGGGAGCGAAGAGAAAAGGGAGGAGGGGAGGAGGGAAGAAGAGGGAAGGGGGAGGGGGCAACGGAGGAAAGGAGGGGAAGGAGGGGAGGGGAAGAGGGAGGAGGAGGGCGAGGAAGAAGAGGGGGGCGGGGGCGAGGCGGGCGAAAAGAGGGGAGGAAGGGGTGAGGGGAGGGAGGGAAGGGAAGAAGAAAGTAGAGAAAGCGGGGAGAAAAAGAAAGGCGGGAAGAAGAGGGAGAAGGAGGCGAGGAACAGGAAAGGCAGGGAGGAAGAGTGGAAGAGGAAAGAGAGGAAGGAGAAGAAGGGAGGAGGGGAAACGAGGGCGAAGGAAAGGGAAGGGGAGGTAGGAAAGGGGGGAGGCAGGAAGGAGAGGAGGAGGAGGGGAGGAAGAGAAAGAGGAAGGAGGAGGAGCAAGGGGGAGGGAAAAAGGCGAAAGAAAGGAAGGAGAAAAGGAAGAGAGGAGGGGGGGATGAGAACGGAAGGAGATAGGGACAGTCGGGAAAGAGGAGGAAAGGGGGGGAAAGTGGGGGGGCAGGAGGCGGAGGAAGAAAAAGTGCGCTGGGGAGGTGGGAGGGGGAGATTGAGAAGGGGGAGAGGCGAGTTGTGAAAAAAATGTGAGAGAAGGATAATGAGGGGAAAAAGAAAAGTAAAATAAAGTATGTTGCCAGGCAATAGGAAAAGAAGTGTGAAGGAGGTATAGGTAGTAAAAAAAGGTAATGTTAAAATTGTGTCGATGATTTTGGTTGTTTCCTTATGATGATAAACAGATTTTAATTTTAAAATGGATTCGTATATTTTTTTTTTTTTCTTCAATTTAAATAAATATTTCTTACATAAAAGATTTTTAAATTTTATAAAGTTTTATAAATAATTCCATAGTCCAACTGTTGTCAAAGTATTAAGGATAGTTAGTTTGTCTCTTCTTGCTCTTTTGTTCGTACAAGAAATGCAAATCGTTGACACCCTTATTTGGGGGGACAGCGAAATTTGGGCAAGATAGGAATAGGTACAGCGAGATAGAGTATGCCACTATTCCATAGTCCAACTGTTGTCAAAGTATTAAGGATAGTTAGTTTGTCTCTTCTTGCTCTTTTGTTCGTACAAGAAATGCAAAATCGTTGACACCCTTATTTGAGGGGACAGCGAAATTTGGGCAAGATAGGAATAGGTACAGCGAGATAGAGTATGCCACTATTCCATAGTCCAACTGTTGTCAAAGTATTAAGGATAGTTAGTTTGTCTCTTCTTGCTCTTTTGTTCGTACAAGAAATGCAAAATCGTTGACACCCTTATTTGAGGGGGACAGCGAAATTTGGGCAAGATAGGAATAGGTACAGCGAGATAGAGTATGCCACTATTCCATAGTCCAACTGTTGTCAAAGCATTAAGGATAGTTAGTTTGTCTGTTCTTGCTCTTTTGTTCGTACAAGAAATGCAAAATCGTTGACACCCTTATTTGGGGGACGCGAAATTTGGGCAAGATAGGAATAGGTGCAGTGAGATAGAGTATGCCACTATTCCATAGTCCAACTGTAGTCAAAGTATTAAGGATAGTTAGTTTGTCTCTTCTTGACTCTTTTGTTCGTACAAGAAATGCAAAATCGTTGACACCCTCATTTGGGGGGACAGCGAAATTTGGGCAAGATAGGAATAGGTACAGCGAGATAGAGTATGCCACTATTCCATAGTCCAACTGTTGTCAAAGTATTAAGGATAGTTAGTTTGTCTCTTCTTGCTCTTTTGTTCGTACAAGAAATGCAAAATCGTTGACACCCTTATTTGAGGGGACAGCGAAATTTGGGCAAGATAGGAATAGGTACAGCGAGATAGAGTATGCCACTATTCCATAGTCCAACTGTTGTCAAAGTATTAAGGATAGTTAGTTTGTCTCTTCTTGCTCTTTTGTTCGTACAAGAAATGCAAAATCGTTGACACCCTTATTTGAGGGGACAGCGAAATTTGGGCAAGATAGGAATAGGTACAGCGAGATAGAGTATGCCACTATTCCATAGTCCAACTGTTGTCAAAGTATTAAGGATAGTTAGTTTGTCTCTTCTTGCTCTTTTGTTCGTACAAGAAATGCAAAATCGTTGACACCCTTATTTGGGGGACAGCGAAATTTGGGCAAGATAGGAATAGGTGCAGCGAGATAGAGTATGCCACTATTCCATAGTCCAACTGTTGTCAAAGTATTAAGGATAGTTAGTTTGTCTCTTCTTGCTCTTTTGTTCGTACAAGAAATGCAAAATCGTTGACACCCTTATTTGAGGGGACAGCGAAATTTGGGCAAGATAGGAATAGGTACAGCGAGATAGAGTATGCCACTATTCCATAGTCCAACTGTTGCCAAAGTATTAAGGATAGTTAGTTTGTCTCTTCTTGCTCTTTTGTTCGTACAAGAAATGCAAAATCGTTGACACCCTAATTTGGGGGGACAGCGAAATTTGGGCAAGATAGGAATAGGTACAGCGAGATAGAGTATGCCACTATTCCATAGTCCAACTGTTGTCAAAGTATTAAGGATAGTTAGTTTGTCTCTTCTTGCTCTTTTGTTCGTACAAGAAATGCAAAATCGTTGACACCCTTATTTGAGGGGACAGCGAAATTTGGGCAAGATAGGAATAGGTACAGCGAGATAGAGTATGCCACTATTCCATAGTCCAACTGTTGTCAAAGTATTAAGGATAGTTAGTTTGTCTCTTCTTGCTCTTTGTTCGTACAAGAAATGCAAAATCGTTGACACCCTTATTTGAGGGGACAGCGAAATTTGGGCAAGATAGGAATAGGTGGAAGCGAGATAGCGTATGCCACTATTACATACTCAACTGTTGTCAACAGCATAAGGATAGTTAGTTTGTCTGTTCTTGTCTTGTTTCGTACAAGAAATGCAAAATCGTTTGACACCCTTATTGGTAGGACAGGGCAAAGAAAGAAAGGAAAAGGGGTTGCATGCAAAATCGTTGACACCCCCTAATTTGGGGGGGACAGAACAAAGAAAAAAGAATACAAAAACAAAAGAAAAAAGAAAGGAGCACAACACAGATAAGCAGAGACCAAACAGAACAACAAAATTACATGCAGATGCCGCCATATCGCATACCGCCAACGCAAAACTCCCCTCTAAGGTCCGCTCTTACGCACACCTACCCACCCCCAACGCGTTATCCCACGACCCTCCCCGCTATTTCCCCCACCCCCTACTTCTTCCCATATCCCATCCCCACCCCCCCCCACTCCTCCCCCACCCTCCTCCCTGGCCTGCCCTCCCCACCCTTACCATCGCCCAGCCTACGCGTCCATGCTGAACGCAACCAAATAAAATCCTTTCCGTCCCAATGGTCGACCCTCTCCAACCCCGCTCTTCCTCGCTCCCTCCCCCCCTCGCCCCTCCCTTCTTTCCCCCCCCTACCCGCTCTCCCCCCCCCCCCCCCCTCCCTCCTCCCTTCACCCCTCACTCCATCACCATCCCCCTCTTCCTCCACCCCTCCCAATACCCCCACCACATCCCTCACTCCTTCTCCCGCGACACACTCACTCCCCTCCCTCATCCCCATCTCCCCTCCCCCCCTTCCTCCTCCCTCCCCCACCCTCACCCTCCCCCCCACCCCTCTTGTTTCTCCGACCGCCCCTCCGCTCCCCCCCCTCCTCTTTCTTTCCTCCTCCCCCACCCCCTCCCTCTCCCCTTCCTACCCCATTCCCCCCTCCCTCCCCTCTCGAAAAGCGAAATTTGGGCAAGATAGGAATAGGTACAGCGAGATAGAGTATGCCACTATTCCATAGTCCAACTGTTGTCAAAGTATTAAGGATAGTTAGTTTGTCTGTTCTTGCTCTTTTGTTCGTACAAGAAATGCAAAATCGTTGACACCCTTATTTGGGAGGACAGGGCAAGAAAGGAAAAGGTGCAGCGAGATAGAGTATGTTACTATTCCATAGTCCAACTGTAGTCAAAGCATTGAAGATAGCTTGTTTGTCTCTTCTTAAACTCAGGTGCCTACAAAAAATGCAAAATCGTTGACACCCCCATTTGGGGGGACAGCGAAATTTGGGCAAGATAAGAATAGGTGCTGCGAGATAGAGTATGCCACTATTCCATAGTCCAACTGTTGTCAAAGTATTAAGGATAGTTAGTTCGTCTCTTCCTGCTCTTTTGTTCGTACAAGAAATGCAAAATCGTTGACACCCTTATTTGAGGGGACAGCGAAATTTGGGCAAGAAAGGAATAGGTACAGCGAGATAGAGTATACAATTCCATACTTCAACTTTAGTCTGAGCATTAAGGAAAGCACACACACACTAAAACACTGAGCTCCCAATCCTATGCAAGAGAAGCCTCACCTCTGTTGCAGTGAAGTCAATTCCTCTCGCAACTCCCTCTCTCTCTGGGACTGAGTCTGGAGCTGGGAGTGGGCGTGGCTTAGCTCCTGTTTCAGACGACTCACTTCTGACACCTGAGCTTTTCTCCCACCCAGAGACCTGCCCATTACACCATCATATACATAACAACACTCTTGCAATTATGCTCATATTATGTAGATTGATACTATGTTAACACTTGCAACTTTGATTAATTAACTAAGCCCCCAAGCAACAAATTTAGATGGTCCCAATAACAGAACGCCTACTGAAAGTGTCCCCTGGAAAGCATTATTCAGGGGGACAAATAAAGAGATAGAAGAGGACTGTTGAATTTCTTACTTGATAAGTTTATCTTTCTTCTGAGTGGACTCCTGCAGAAGTCTCACTGAATGCTCTCTCTGAGACAACTGGGTCCCTGTCACCTGCCAATAATATCCCTATCATAGCCCCATACATCTATGATGCTAGGTACCATGCCCATCCCTATATACTAAGTACTACTGTACTTAGTGATAATAAATCTGTTTTATGCACCAGTATATTTTTACTTTCGTATTTTGAATGCATGAAAGAGCAGATACGCCAAGGAAGCATTCTTTATTGTACTAATCACCTTAAAGTGAATGTGTCTATACATAAGGGCTAAAGAAATGTTACTAAAGATGGAACTAAACACCAGTGAAAGAATCCATTTATGTCTCTATTGTTAGCAACATTTAGCCCTCATAATATACTGCCACAAGCCTACAGATATAATATACCTTTAGCTGGTCCTCAAGATTCTGCACTTGTCCCTGAAGCTCTGCGTACTTGCCCCTCAATTGCTGTACATGGAGAATCAGTGAATCCAATCACGCCACATGACGAGAGGGGAACACTCTTCGTTACCCTCACTGAGGCCTGACTGTGTGAGAGCTGGGAATTGAGAGACAGAACCTCAGCGGACGCGACCTCAGCCTCTCTCCTCTTCTCCTCCAACTCTCCGTGAACTCTATACACAGACAGAATTACATACAATTGTGTGTGTGAACTCTTATACATATGTATATAGATGTGCTTTAATTGGAGGTTGGTGTACCTAAACATTAATTACACATATGCCCCAGGAGTGGATCTATAGGTCTTTGAGAAATAAGAGACACACATTCACAAATGATGGGCAGGGATTGGTAGAAAAGCCCTTCCCCTAACTCACATTTTCAAGTTTTCTTACGACCAAGTTTTGAGTCACAAACTTTTCAAGTAAAAATTTTACACTGGGTACCAAAGTTTCCCGGAGTTGTACATCTGTACATAGATGGGCAACTAAAGCCTTGATGGCAGCAGTAGAATTATGTGGTACTCACTTTTGTAGGGCCAGGGCTCTTGCCTCTGCCAGTTCCTGAGACCTTTTCAACTGTTATGAAGTAGAGTAGTAGTTTGGGGGGAGAACGGAGACAGAGAAAGGAGAGGGGGGAGGAAAGGATCAAGGAAAGGAGACAGGAGAAGGAGGGAGGAGAGGGGAGGGAGAGAGAGGGAAGAAAGTAGAGGATGATTCTATATACCTGAGCCTGGAGTTGTTTGCCTCTGACAGAGTGACTCTGCTCAATGGCTGCCACGAGGGTGTCCTTCTGCTCTAGCTGAGACCTGCAGAACTTCACCTCTCCCTACAACAAGTGTGGGAATACGTACAGATGCTGCACTTGGAGACATTTCGAGGGTCACTCGAAGGCAAACAAGAACATGCTAGGAAGAACTTTATTGATGTGTGTCCAGTTAGGTCAATTGAACCCACGCAGATACTCTAGTACACAAAGAAGCTTTTTGGCTCACCTCTAGAGCTGCACATGTTTCCTGCAGTGCTGTGGTCTCCAGTTTGGCAAGGTTCAACTGTCCCTCCAGTACCGTCCTTTCCTCCTCCAAATGAGCCTTGGTCTCTTCCAATACCTTGAAGAGTATGAGTATCAGTGAGAGAGGGGGTGGAGCAGTAGTGGTAGATGCATATACCGTACAGCAGTGATTTCTAATCAACAACTTTGCGAATTGTAAAAAAAACTCTGCTATGTGGTATGTATGTACCTGTTTGTCCTGTCTGAGCTGAAGTATCTCCTCAGAAGTCTTCCTGGCTGACACTCCCTACACATCAATACATTACATCATTCTGATCAACAAATCCATAAAAATGTAGTTCACCTGTAGAGATGAGTACTTGTGTTGTCTTCTTGCCTTCAGTTGCTCATATTTCTCATTCACTTGAGCCAACTGTTGGTTTTTAAGGGAATGAGACATGTAAAAACCGAAAAGGAAACTTCGTCACTCTCTTGCACTTGGTCATATTGTTTATCTTTTCTAAATTTAGCCCTTAGCTACTGCTACTTTCCTTTATTATGACACACTGTTGATACAATGCACAAGTGTCAAGCCGGTGGAATGTCTCTTAGTTATGCAATACAATAAGGGTGACCTCAGTGTCTTTCTGCCACAGAGTGTGTCGGACAGCTCCCAACTCCCTCTCCTTCTCCCTCAGCTGAGTCTCAAGCCCCGTCCATTGCCCCGCCCACTCTGCCTGCTTCCCTGATATCAGCACATCGATCTGGTGCATCAACTGCAGACGCCCCATACATTGAAGTTGCATCAATGTTTCATGCAGCAATGTTGTGTTTCATATGTTTCTGCTTATCTCACCTCTCGTACTTCTGGCTCGCAGGATGACAGCAGTGTACTGCAGCACAAACACCATGGTGGTGGGCATCAATTAGAATAAGATGCCTTCGTGTGCTCACCCGTTCCTGGCGCTCTTTTGCAGCACGGCCAGTAGGTCAGTCTGCCTGGTAGCCATCTCCCCTCTCCTTGAGTTCGACTTAGACTCACACACACTCTCTCGCAGGGTTCTATCTCTCGCGGGCTGGGGGCAGAAGATAGAAGAATCGAATTTCGCGCGCCGCAAAAACCATGGCAACGAGATTCATCGATGACGTCAGGTATATACACGTGGGGGGTCCGATCCTGACCTCCTCTTCTTCTGCCGTCCTTCCAGTCGCTTTTGACAGTTATGGTGAGTTGCCAGAGTCCCTACCTACAGCCCCGGTAAATGGATCCATTCCTAAGGTGACACTGTTGCTTCTGCGTCTCTTTTTAGGCGGAGAAAAAGCGACTCAACCATTTCCTGAACGACATGCTCAAGCTGAGCTGTGTGAAGGTTAGTCGAATCAGCACCATAAGTCTTAGTTTACCCGGTAAGCGAAGGACTGAGCAATGGTAGAGAAGTACACGAGGGAAAAAAGAGAAAGAGCTAGCTTCTGTCAGGAGTAGAACGCAGACTGGAATTCCAGCGCACTATGCACTGAGCTACACTCTCAGACAATAGCTTGTCTCCCCTCACAAATCTACCAACAAAGTTGGCTCTTTCTCTCTTCCACCATCGAACGGTCAACTACTCTCTTCCTTGAGTTGTGTGTGTCGATGTTTGTGATGCTTGTGGCTCCACTGCAGGGATTCCAACACTTTGCCACTCACATGAGAGGCAGGGAAGAGATGATCTGCAGCATTGTGAATGAGCCATCGGTAAGTCTTGTACCTTACGACCTCCCCCACAAGTGAAAAAATAGCGTTTGACGTGAAGCTAGGTCCTAAACCTGTCATGTTCATAGTTTCTGAACCTGTATACGAGGCCCTATATGTACGAATCTGATTAGATCTCCTGGTTCCAAGATTTAGAACTTTTCCACATACATAGGTGTCTGGGGACAAGACAATAAGTTTGTGGTTCAAACTTAATTCTCTACTCCCATCGTCAATATCTAATAGATTCCCACCGTCCCTATTCTAATAGATGCCCACCATCTCTATTCTAATAGATGCCCATTATCCAGTCGGCAACCAACTCACCTGCTGCGTCATTTGGCCACCACCAGAAGAGAGAGGCCTTCCCTATGAGTCAGAAACAACAGCGAAGGTCAGCAGCACACAAGCTTTATACACCACACTTTATATATAGCTGGGCCACTGCAGCAAAGAAAAGGCCTTAGAGCAATAGTACTCGAATGACGACCATATCACTAGAGCCTTTCCCAACATTTCACAAAGTTTCCCACTAAACAGAAGATTTTCTTGGTCCTTGTACGAATCTGCTGTCTGTCTGTTTTTTTCCAGGTTAAGTGGCTATGGGTTCATCAATGTCGGTCTACCTCCTGCCAGCCCCAGCGAAAATGAGGACGTGGTTCGTATAATTACAATTAAGACGTGGTTTGTATAATTACACTGAGGGGGCCGAATGTTCTAAAAGCAAAATTTGGGAGATTTGCGTAGGTTTTGGTTGTCCCGTATGCCTTTTGTGGAGCATTACTTTCACAGGTTGAGACTAACTCGCAAAAAACTGCACCTTGAAAATTGTACGTGCATCGGTATTGTATATACACTAAACAGTGATCCTTGTACATTGATTCACTCGCTCCCCACTCTCTCTCTCTCTCTGTCTCGCACACACAGGACGAGAGCCAAACCATGTTTCTGATTGCCGGATACTCTCGATACAACAGACCCTACGTATGGGTAAGTGTATATAACCCAGTCGCGGAGTTTCATTTATCTTTTCTTGTCACTTCTTTCTGCTTCTTACACCCACTAGACTCTTACATAACTAGTTGTAAGACACCGTAGCTTAAACAGGTTTCCGTAAATAATTGCACACATAAATTGAAGCAATGTCAAGTGTGTGTGTGTGTGTGTGGCAGGTTCGGACCAACCACGAAAGGCTGGTGAGGCTAGCTAGTGAGGAGGAGAAAGACTATCCTCTGATGCTACAGACCACCTCTCAGTGGACAGAAAAAGGTCTCCTCCTCCTCATCTCTTTCCCTTCTCCCTTCTCCTTTATTTTGCTCCCTCCTCTTTTCCCTCTCCCTGCTTATTTCTTTCTCTCTTCCCTCCCTACTGAATTATCGAGGGATTAATAATTTCGTTTGAGGAAAACTTGCACGGATGGCCCTCACCTTTGCCTCTATCTATACTTATCATTTCTCTTACACACACACTCTCTCTCCCTCCCTCAGAGGTGAAGGTATGGGACGTGCTAACAGAGCTGGTTGAAGTCTGTGCAGCCCCATGCCCACCCAACCCGTTTGCCGTGGATCTGGACTACTTCCAGTCTCTACCTCTGCAGGAAAGAGCTCTGGCCTCTGCTGCTATGATCTCATTCCTACAGAGAGTTATTGCCAGCGGCCATCACTCCTACAATCGCAGGAGTAAGTCCCTTTAATCCATATACTATGAGTTACGACTATTTTTGAATCTATTATACTATAGTTTATGGATTAATTTTTTAAGGTGATGTTCGATTCGTGTAGTTTTTGCAATGTATTGTGTTCAAACTGTCGAATGCTACTACAAGAATTGTAAACAAAGGGTATAACCATGCAGTTTCATTGAACCGCAGAGCGTTTGCAAATATCAAGCATCCCAGCTAGTTTTAGGACTCCAGCAAATATATACACTGACAGACCACACTCTACCTTTCTTTTTTTGTGTGTCTCAGTTGTGTCTGACATTGGTAAGGTGGGGCAGATCCATTTCGCCACCATGCAGAGGATGATTCAAGATGACATCATCAAACTCCCCTCTTCCACGCCCGCAGTCACACGACACACTGTGGGACAGAAGAACCCTGCAACTGTTCCTCGTTCAGCCATGACTACGGATGGTGTTAGTCCAGTTCCCATGTCCGGAACCAAAGTTGTATCTACAGCACCTTTCTCCGTCCCTCCACCCCAATCTAGCTACCCCGTACCCCGGGGTATTTCGGCAGGACAAACAAGACCCATGTTTACTCCAACGCAGTATACACCTGGTACTGGTTCTACTCCAGCGCAGTATGGAGGCAGAGTAAGCTCTACTCCAGCGCAGTATGTAGGGGGAGTAACTTCTACTCCAACACCACTTCAACCCCAGCGGAGTATACCCCAACAGAGTCATGAACATCAAACTTCTACTGCCCAAAGTGGAGGCCAATTTTACTCCCGTAGAATGGGTGGCTCCTACAATTATTAGTTATGTACAATTATGATGTTCTCCATAAGCATGATCTCAGTGAACTGTGTTCTGTCAAAAAATTTTGGTCTGTCTAAGAAAAATTTGTTCCGTGGAATACAATCAGCTGCTGAATTTTGTAGCTCTATTGTGGGGCTCGTTGAAGTTGATATCAGGTCCTATTGCGACGATTCCATGAGGATTCCGATCAGGAGACTTTCCCTGTGGCAAATTAAACATTCTTTTAATGCAGTCGTAACGTTGGTTGAGTTGATGCAGATAACTTAAATGTTTGTGGGTGTGATTGATCGCTACGTAATTATGTCAAGGAAGAAATATATGTGCAAATTTCGTTTGCTCGCTAACCTGGTAGCCGTTCTCTATGTGTGTGAAGTTGGTGGTCTCCCCGAAGCCTGGGGTCTGGTACAAGTCCCTCAGATAAGGCCAGATATTGGGGTAGTCTCGAATACACTTCTTGTTGCACTGAAAACAGAAAACACCTCTTGTGTATCTATAGTAGTATAATTATACATCATCTGTAAAGACACCTCCAAAATGAGGGCACCTTGTGTGCTATTGGCCAGATATATAGGACACCTCAATGGTCACTTTCTTCTGTCACATGTCTGTATTGGAGGGGGTTCCACTGCATATAGCCTTTTACCTTGAATGTGCCGACGTAGACCTTGTCAAAGCGGACTAAAGTTGTGTAGAGTCGTACGTCAGCCTCAGTGAGCTGGTCTCCTGCGAGGTAGCGCTTGCCTGCCAAGATGGCCTCCACGCGGTCCAGAGCTGCAAACAACTCTCTCACTGCCACGTCGTACGGCTCCTGCTTCGTGGCAAACCCAGCTCTGTACACTCCATTGTTGATATTCCTGGATATGGAGGGAGAGGGAGAGAACTCATATAACCATGAAATTAACCATTCTTGAGGCTGACTTTCTTTTCAGGGCTACTACGGTTTACTACAATGCGCATTCCAGCACTGCACATCATACTCACGTTTGCTCAAACGTATACAATCCTCAACTTCATGCGTTTTTTCGCAGGCTGTTCTCACGGGTATATCCACTCGTTGAGGGCGTCCACCTCGGCTCTGAGCGGCTCGGGGTACAGATCAATGGCCGCCTGCTCTGGAGACTTACAGAAAGCGTTGAACTCCGTATTGAACATGCGGATTATTTCCGACGACTCGTTGTTGACGATCGTCTTCTGCACCTTGTCGTAGAGCACAGGGACGGTGAATCGGCCGCTGTATTCAGGGTCGCACTGCAAATAAACATCGCGGACGTGGCTAAACCCGTGCACCGTGTCTTCTGTGGATCCCGGGCACGACGCCGGATCGAATTTCCATCCCCGTTCGTCTCGACGGTACGCAGCCACGCTGCACGTTACGGCCTCATCCAGACCCTTCAGTTTGCGTACCACGAGCGTCCTGTGCGCCCAGGGGCAGTTGTAGGCGACGTAGAGATGATAGCGACCGGCTTCAACCTTGAAACCGCTGCTCCCGTCTTCCGTAACCCAATTGCGAAAGGTTGACGCAACGCGCTTGAACTCGCCGGCCACTTTCGCCATCATCGCTACTGCGACGATGATATTTCTCTGTGGCTGCAGAGCCCTTATACTTCCTTCCACTGGGCTAAATCGTATACAGCATGTAAAACGAAGGCATATACACGCTGCCTGCAAGCCCGCGCGCGGCAAGTGACGTGTTCAGTCACGCCGACAATTCCGTAAAACCGCGCGGGCTCCTCCGTATCTGTAGTTTGGTATGCTTCAAGTCTTCTCGGGGCTGGTTGTCGACAGTATCGTCTTCAAGGGAGCATCAATCACTCGCAGAACATTCGCCAGTCAGCTCAAGCTCGTCCGGACAACTCCGCGCAAACATACCGACGCTCGTTGCGCACTAACAGCACTGAAGAAGATGCAGAAAGAAGCGAAGTCCGACGCGGCCATACTGCAGTTTGCAGAAAAGACGGGAGAGTTCAAGCGGAAACCGTCCTCTTTCCGTAACTGGGTCACGGCAGACGGGAGCAGCGGGTTCAAAGCGGAGTCCGGGCGCTACCATCTCTACGTCTCGTACGCGTGTCCCTGGGCGCACCGCACGCTTATCGGGCGCAAGCTGAAAGGTCTGGAAGACGCCATATCCTTCGACGTGGTGGACTACTACATGGGCGAGAAGGGGTGGCGTTTCAACCCCGACGTCCCCGGAGCTACTCCGGACTCCGTGAACGGATTCAGCTACATGCGCGAGCTGTACTTCAAAATGAATCCTGAATACGGCGGCCGATTCACCGTCCCTGTGCTGTACGACAAGGTGCAGAAGACAATAGTCAACAACGAGTCGTCGGAGATTCTCCGCATGCTCAATGCGGAGTTCAACGCTTTCTGCAAGTCTCCAGAGCAGGCGGCCATTGATCTGTACCCGGAGCCGCTCAGAGCTGAGGTGGACGCCCTCAACGAGTGGATATACCCGTGAGAACAGCCTGCAAAACTGTATGCAGTCACTGTAACATTGTACATACACACTCTACGGCATGGCAAACACTGTTCAACAGCACACTTTAGTGCTGGAATGTTCATGTAGTAAACCCATTGACAGAGCCCTGAAAGAGATGCAGGCATGCAATCAGCGCCATCTGTTACAGTTGATTGCATGCCTACGGCGGTGCCTTTGGTTCTCCTCTGCTCAACTGAGGGAGTGCTCGAATTATAATTATGTAGCTGTAGCTGTGTTCTTAATTTAAAATATTCTGTCTTCCTGGTTCTCTCCCTCCATATCCAGGAGTATCAACAATGGAGTGTACAGAGCTGGGTTTGCCACGAAGCAGGAGCCGTACGACGTGGCAGTGAGAGAGTTGTTTGCAGCTCTGGACCGCGTGGAGGCCATCCTGGCAGGCAAGCGCTACCTCGCAGGAGACCAGCTCACTGAGGCTGACGTACGACTCTACACAACTCTCGTCCGCTTTGACAAGGTCTACGTCGGCCACTTCAAAGTAAGCACAATCATAGGTTTAGCCCCGCTAATCTGGGATATTGAAGGCACGTCTGCATGCACTCTATGCACACACACTCATACTCAAACTTGTCAAAGCCACACCTTGTGCCCCTTACTTTTGCTGGCTCCGTGCAAGTGCCCCTTACCTGCAGCACGAGGCAAAGGGGCATGGAAGTAGCACACACTCCAGGAAGGTATATACTCTATATACATCGTTTTTGCAACCAGACCAGAACCAAGTCACTGACTCTCTCCAGTCACAGATTCTTTTGCACAGCCTGGCTCCCATCTCTCTGTTGTAGCTATAATACATACTTGGCTAGCTGACACATGTTTTCAGATCAGCAATAACAGGAAAATTAAATTCCCTCAGCAGAGTCAAAGTCACAAATGTAAAACTGACATTATTCGTTACCTCGGCTCTATTTCATGTCGTCTAGTGTAACAAGAAGCGGGTGATTGACTACCCTAACATCTGGGGATACATGAGAGATCTCTACCAGACCCCAGGCTTTGGGGAGACCACCAATTTCCTCCATATTGAGCACCATTACCAGGTGAACACACGCTATCCTTTCTAGCTATTAGCTGAATGTACATTTGCGAGCCTGGGAAATCAAGGTAATTAGGGTGCAGCTAAAAGCAGGTCTGAACCAATTGAGTCCATCAAAACTCTGTGCTAGTATTATAGCCTGTGCATTACTCACCCCCTCTCCTGAATGTAGCTATATATTAATTTTGCTGCCCCCTGATTGTCAATACACACTACTATACAGACAGCGTACGTTTTAGCCAAATGCTGAAAAGCCAATCTCTGAAAAGGTTCTCACAGTTAATGGTTTTTGTCTCTTTTGCAGGGGAGTCACACAAGTATCAATCCTCACGGAATTGTCGCCATTGGTCCTGACATTGACTTCACCACTCCACATGACCGGGACACCAGATTCAGCTCCTAGCACAAATAGCTAGTCCTCTAGTCCAGTCACCAGACACAGTAATCGAAACACTACTTTAGATCATCGTCTCTGATGAATTTTGTAGGTTGTATAATGACGTGACAACATTATATATATTGTTAGATTTTAAAGGCATTAGCTAGCTAGCTAGCTACTTACATTTTTCGTGGGATGGGGCAACGAACTATATATCCTGAACAGCTTGAATACAGCTGGAATAGTGCAGTGTATAAGAAATGAATTGGCACGTGATGTAAAGAACAGGCCAACTAGCTAACATCTGTGACTATAGTCGGGGAATCACTCTCAAAATCTTTGCTGTGGAAGTAGGGTTGCCCTAAACTTTTCGTTCTTTTTGTGGACACATGGGGGAAGGAGAGCAGTGCAATCGCTGTCAATTATCAGTATAATATATATGTACTGTGGAAAGTTAGGGTTGAACGTAGGGCAGAACGTTTGGCAAGCATTCGGAGGAGGCCAACCAACTATCCTGCTACACCTATATATGAGTTGAGGGCCTGGATTATGCAATAACTCGGGCGCCAACATTTTTAATTGTGGGTGGGGCTCGGACCCTTGTGCGCATGCTCGCTCTTGTCTACCGACCGTCGCACACGCACCGCCGCCCCTATTAAAATTCTTGCTCTCTCCTCGCCGCCTCTATTCCCGTTGCGCTGCAGAAACTCCGTCTGAAGAGTTCAGAGCAAAGAGGAAGAACCATGAAGCTTCTCACTTTCAACATGTGCGTGGAAGTCGGGAGCGTGGCGGAGCGGTTGGAGGCGCTGGGTGAGTTAGTGCGCGACAAGAGGCCAGAGTACATAGCCCTGCAAGGAGTCACGAACGACACGCTCAAGACCATCAAGACGAGCGGCTGGGCCGCCCGCTACCCGCACATCACACAGCCGCCCACCAGGTTCGAGACGCGAACGAAAGCGACCGTCGCTATCCTATCGACCTACCCGGCCGTCAAGTCCATCACGATAAACTACCACGACAGCCCGGGGAAAAAGAAGGCCGTGGTGGGCTTCTTCAGCATGTACGACAAGCAGAAGGTGGAGCATTACATCTGCGTAGTCTCCACCATGCTGGATCCCGGCCTGGACCTGTCCCTCATACGAGAACAGGAGATCAATGAGCTCATGTACGAGTTACGTGACCACGACGACTGTTTCCTACTGGCTGATATGGGCCTCATCGCCGGGGTTGACGGCTCCCTGGAGCTGAGCGGTGGGTGGAAAGACGCCTGGCTAGCCTGCGGGAAATCTCCCAAAGACGGCCACACGGTTGATCCGGACTCAAACTCGCTCATCAAGAGCGGCCAGCGAGACAGACCTGATCGGATCCTGTATCGCACCCAGCGCTACCAGCTGGACTCCACCGAAGTGGTGGGGACTGCTAAATTCAAGGGAACATTCATCAGCCCTCATTTCGGCGTTCTTTCGGTTTTCTCCCCGCTAGACACCATTCTCCCTGACCACCCTGTTACTGATCTACCGTGTAGTTTCCTCAGACCAAGAAACAGTCTGCACTAGCCACTCATCCACACACACACACTCTCAAAGCCAAAGGACAGGATATACAACCCCCCCAAACACTCATTTCCTGTCGTATTGTAGTCAACTCTGACCACTCAATAAAGCCACACCACACCAGACCAAGTCTGTGTGCCATTCCCTATCTCACTGCTGCTCACTTTTACACTGTATTATAGTCTTCATCACTTTGGAGCTGGCTTTTCCGTTATACATTTGCCATTGTACTGTAATATTAGATGTGCCATCTTATCTCCTTGTGTGCATTCATTTCAAGGCTCGGAGCCAATCTAATGGACGGCGTGTGTATGCATGTGAATGGAACAAAGAATGTGTGAGGGAGGTTCTGTTCCATTAGCTTATCAACCAAGTTGTCGAATACATTATAGTGCGCATAGATACTGTCCTTATGGCCTATCAACCAAGATGTCTAGTACATTATAGTGGCATCGTAGACACAACACCTATATATACGTCTGACATGTTACAATCTCTACTGCCTCCTCAATACACCACGTAACATGTTGTGATACAAGGCTATGACACCACTATAGTGTAAATCTTTGTTGATAAGTGCGTAACTCAGGATAATAATGTAATAAACATGTCAGACAACATATCATGTTTTCGGCATCATCCTAATGCACTAGTTGATAGCTAAGGCTATGATATGTAGAGGGGCTGCTAAAATGTAAGTGTTTCATTCATTTGTCTCTGTATTGCACTCTTTGTTCGTAGCTTGGCCTGTAGGAGAGTATGCTCTACCTGTTTATGGTGAGGAGAGAGGAGAGGGGAGAGAACAAGGAAGAGAGGAGGGGGAAGGGAGGGAGAGAGAGAGAAGGGAGGAAGGGAGTGAGAGAGAGAAGAGCGGAAGGGGAGGAAGGGAGTGAGAGAGAGAAAGGCGGAAGGGGAGGGAGGAGGGAGGTAGGAACGGAGAAAGAGAGTGCAGTGAGATCACGTGAAATGATCATATTCCTGTTAAATTAGCCATGCTATGCACAAAGGGAAATAGAGAGACATGAGCTCATAATGCACAGAAGGTGGCAGGTAGTGGTAACCGATACAGAGTCAATTTTCTCCAGACTGTATCCACACAGGGAGTCATGTTACATCACCGGCAGCAATACGAAGCCCCGGGAAGGCCGTGGGGGTGGCTGTTCAAAAGGTAAATCTGCCAGTTTGCAAGCAGCAACCGAGGTTGTGTTGAGCGACACACTGGCTCACTAAACACACACCAAAACACCATCATGATGGTGTTTTGGTGAATTACACACTGGTGTGGGTGTAGACACAAAATCAGTGTGTAATTCATGGAGAGTCAGGGATTTGGCACACAGGGCTCTGTCTGGAGTTTGTGTTGTTCCTTGTAGCATCCCTGTGACTGGAAAACCATTGTGCTGAATTCTGCAGCATTCCCTTACAGCCAGAAAAAGCTGAGCAACAACTCTCTATGGTGAAACAGCAGTTCAGTGGAACCTTCAAATAGAGGACGTGTTGGGACCGTATTCTGTACACAGGTTTTCTTTTCGTTTTCGTGGTACACATATTATGCACATGTACGCGTTATTATCTACAATAGCCAACAATACAATTACACAGTAGTGGGAGCCATAAGGAGGCGCAGTCAGTTGACGACAGGGTTGGCTCAAGCACGGTCTACTCTCCTTTCTTGCTTACTGAATTGTAGATCATGCCTAGCAACTATTGGTCAGTAAGTCACTCCTAGCTCCAATACCTAATACCCTGCATGCCCCCTAGATACAATGCAGAGATTTCGATGAATAGTCTCACCACTCCAATTCTGACGTCCATCTGTGTACACTCCGTCTTGAGTCTAGTGAGGGCCTGTTTTATCCTCACCAGCGGCCCTGCATCTATCATGTTGCTCCCTCTCTCCTCCATCTCTCCCTTCACCCTGTCCAGCGCCTCTGTCACCTAGAGGAAGATGAAGAAGAAAAAGAAGAAGAAAAAGTGAACAAAACTGCACATTATAGTCCCATACATTTATGATGCTAGGTGTATCATGCCCATCCCTATAGTACTACAGTACTTAGTGATAAAATGACTTTTGAGATGTCAAAAGTGTCCTTTATTCAGGGGTATATATACACTAATGCGCATTTAATAGGGCGGAGTCATGTGTCCTTTATAAGTGTCCTTTTTTGGCTTCTGAGGTTTCACTGTGTTTCAATCTGAATACCACCTTCACAGTTGGAGAAAACAAGAATTTTGTAGGGAGTCGAAACGGGGCCTAGTGACCAGTTGTTTCAGTTGTCCATTGTTTGTTTAATGTACGTATACGTACATATGTAGATGAAGTATATACATATAGCCGGGGGATGTGCTATTGTTGAGCACAATAGTGTGACATCATTGTTAAATCTCGAGGTACAGCATAACTACATGAAGCGACATGTCATGCTACATTTGTGTGGAAATGCTGTACACAACGTGTCATCGGCGATTTCGAGGCTTTCCATTGTATTGTGCAAAATGGTTTTCACGATAAACGAAATCCAGTCAGTCACCTCACTAATCCAGCCACTTTTTCAGGGCCCAAGTGTGGCTGGATTGAATAGCAAGGTTGCTCTGTTTACTACGAGGGAAATCAAAGTGTGGGAGTGGAAAGGGAGAGAAAGAGTGATAGCATTGATCAATGATGTGTGATTTGGACGGCGGCATAGCTCGGACTTCACCTGTGCCAGCTCCCGTGCTAGGTCATTGACCGACGAGCTGCTGTTCCTGTATCGCTCACGTATCTCAGCAAGACCGTCTTGAGAGGTGCGGAACTCGGCAATGGAGGATTCGAGCTAAAGGAGGGAAGAAGATTGTGTGAGACAGGGCAAGGAAGAGAGAAACAGGGCTGATATAATATACAATGAAAATTTCTTTAACTTGCTCCCAATAAAGGGCACCTTTCTATGAAGGACTCTTGGTTCTGCCACGCACTAATACGGTAAAACCTCTGAAAAAGGACTCTCCGAGAAAAAAGGAAACATCTCTATAAAGGACACTGTTTCTGCCCCATGCTATTTGGTGTATATACATACATACCTCTGAATAAGGGACACACTTGATAAAATGACACTTTAGATGTCTCTAACATGTTCCTTACTCATAGGTTTCACTTTACACACACATTCACCTGGTTGTTGACGTATTTCTCTCGAGAGGAAATCTTCTCCAGAGTGCGACCGATCTCCTGCTGCAGTTTGTCCAGGTAGACCTTGGTGTCGGCCAGCTTGGTCTCGATGGCCTCCTGGTGGCTGTGCATCTGATCATAGTGTGCCCTCCACTCCTGCACATGATGTAGAAACACCATTATGGAACACACATTGACAATCAAGCCTAAAGGACATCTCTCTATAAAGGACACTTGATTCTAGTTGATCACAACTGTTTCAGGGTTCACCATGACTTCACTAATGTTTAACAAGGACTTTGGACTTCTACTGACAAGGAATTCCCACAAATCTTGTTTTAACACCATGAATGCACATGCAGGGGGTCATCTGGGTTAACCACAATTTCTACTAGGCTAATATAACACGTGGGAACACTAAGGCTTCTTTGGTTTAATATGAAGACTTTCAAATTTCGATAGGGAATTCTTTTTGTCTTACAATACATCTACAACACTCATAATGGGAAAACTCAGCCCTGGAGAAGACGACTATACACTATCTGGGAATGAAAGTGGACTCTAGCAATAGCTATGCCAACCTCCTATCAAGTTCTTGCTTTAAGGTATTGTCGTACTTTCCCCCCTCTCTCTCTCACCCGGTTATCCTGTCTGAGGTGAACTCTCAGTGAAGGAAGCACTCTCTCCACTTCCAGTCTCCACTGCTGTTCGTCAACCCCTGCCTCCAGAGCTCCTCCCAGTGCCCCTCCCATCTCCACCTGTACATACACGTGATTACAAATGAATGCAACGTGGGGAATCGCACACAGGGCGGCATACACGAATGCAATACTTCAATTCCTTGAGGTATATTATACGTACAATATAAAAATTGTGATGATGGCCATAGCCTATGGATTTGACATATGTAGTCAAATGCTACTGACGGTGCTTATGAATATGGAAACCGCATAATAGGGCAGACTCGCTCGCCAATCATATGGGCTTCTGTTTCATCCTGTGTTTTGGTGTCTCTGGGTGCAGTTAAAGGACAATATTATGCTGAAGCAGTGTGTATTTCCATGCCTTTAGTCATTATATTATATACACACCTCTAAATCTCTGGTCTCCTTCATATTGGACAGGTCCATGAACACATCTCCTTCCTCCTCACTCTCCACGTCCTCCTGGAGCATTACGTAATGAACGTGTGCTATTTTTAGACTGTGTTACTATTTTAATCCCAGACGCACATGAATTTCTTCCTCCAGTTGGTCGAGAGTGACCTCTGCACTCTGACCCTCCACAACCTCTTCCTCGACCTGTTCGTCTCGATAAACTGGTCTGACCAGGTAGAAAAACCAGTTTGCTCCATAAAAATCGGACATACATACATACATACATACATACATACTGTATCACATAACTAAAGATTATTGTAAACTATACATGCTACTGTATAGCAGAAAAACATTTGAGGGTAAAAATGTTTCGGTTAGAGATTAATCGTGAAATTTTCCCCTGCAAAATTTTGTGGTTGAGCAAGCAAGCCAAATATTTTTTTATGCAAAACTTTTGATTTGCTACCAAGTTGCTTACGTTTTCTGCCTCAAAAGATTCCCGCTACACACATACAGTCTAGCAATAGAGCTGTATACTTACTTAGCAATAGAGCTGTATACTTACTTTCTCCATTTGAAGTTTCGTGAGTGGAGGGCACACTCAGTTAGACCAAGTAGGAGACTACACACCTATATACGAAAACACACATTCCTCCAGTTTTACGCCTAAAAACTATGTCATTTAACCTGTTCCCCACAGCCAGTCTTCAGTTTGTGTGGCGGAAAATCCGTGTGTAATTTCTGATGAGTAGAGAGAGAAAGTTAAAGTGGAGCTTGAAATGAGAACGTGGCTTTAATACCAATTTCCTTGCTTCTTCCATGATAGCTGCGGTGCTTGAATTAGGATCGTCGCTCTGCAGTATATAAGGTACATACATACATACATATAAATATATAGCATACATATATGGGTATGCAGTACACAGTCTTACACAGAAAAGCCAAAATTGTCAATTCCCAACTGACCTCCTCGGGCTGGGCAAGTTTTCTACCACACTGGTTCAGGAGCCATACGGCAAGGTTGGCAAACACGTGGAACTGCTCTCCGGGATTAGTGGCCACTGCGAAATAGTGTCTGGGTCACGTGGAGAGCAGCCGGGGAGGAGAAAATGATGAGAGGAAGTATAATACTCAGCAAAAGATCTCCCCATCCCCATTTCCCATTGGCATTGGACCAATTGCCTTGCACTGTCCAGCTATAGTCAGAATCCTTGGTTTGTCTGTCGTTAGGCCTATGCAATTTCACTTGCAGTCTCGTACTAGACTAATTCACCTGGGGATAGGCTTGAAATTGAGTCCCTTACAAAACCCTCTCTCGTAGTCCAGCAGCTTCAGATTGTCCGAAATGTTCTCCATCCGGACAACCACCAGGTGCGCGGTGAGCGGATTATCCGAAAGATCGTGACCCTCCTCCCCCTCTTCGTCTCGCTTCTTCCTCTGCCGCCATCGCTTTCTCTCCCGCCAGTGTGTTTGCCCGCTGCTATGGTAACGTGCCACGATTTCTAAAAGAAGCGCACCATAACAAACCCGCACTATGTGACGAAAGGGTTAAACTTGAAAAACTGCAAACCCTGCAGCATTAGAGACTTGACGGCCACTTTATACGCTGACATAAACCAACCTCTACCTATGGACAAGCTACACGGAGTGGTGAGTGTTGCCTTTAGCGATTTGCCGTCCGCTAAAGTTGCCGTGTGGTAGCGGCCGCCGCGGATCAGCGCAGGGGTTTTCTCTCTCCGCACACAGGACTCGCTCCCGGTGGTGCTGCACAGATTCTCAGACGGCGTGGAGGTCGTGAAAATGCGTCGTCGACTTCTGCAACGTGAGCTATCGTAGCTGATGCAGTACAACTGCATGCACGTCTATATAGCTAGTCAGGCAGTACTTCATGCATACACTAAGCTCTTTGCTTGGATGGTTGCGTTCTCTGATGCACCACCCCGCTCTGTTATATAGTGTGTCTGTGTGTTGACGAAATCTCAACTTGTACATAGCAGCTACTTAGTGTGTGTTGTACCAGCAGCACACGCATGAGTGTTGACAAACACTATCACCTTGACAGCTACAGTAGTGTTCATATACTTTGTTGGAGGGGGCCTATTCAATCACTTCACTTATTATCATTCTCCCGCCTCCTCCCTCTTACCCCATCTCCCCATCTCTTATGTAATTGCCCAGGAGGTAGCTACGCTGGAGAAATCTTACTCCGAATCACTCCACCGATTACTCCGCTCCTCCTCCTACACTTTTCACTCCAACCTCCTGTTCCAGTGGCTGGGAAACGACCCTTACGAAGAAATAGGGTACATACACATACATCGTGCTGTATTCCAATAATGTGATGTAGACATCAGTGTAGCGACATATGGAGCAATGCTCGACACGATTCCTTCATTTGTAAGTCAGCGAGTGAGGCGTGCGAGTGAAAGACGGGTGCCATATGGCGCGTGCCTGTGTAGGGGAGACGGAACGTGTAGCTCCTGAATCGGAAATAACACCCCGTGACAAGGAAAAGGGAGCGCTCTCTAGTCATAATGTGTGAGCATTTCGTTCGTTCTCTTTGTCTTTCTCTCTCCTCCCCCCCTCTCTCTCCTCTCTGTCTACTTAAGATCTCTGAAACACAGCTGGCAAGAGCTAGGTCAAGAACTATGCAAGTTGGCAGACCTCCATTCAGAACAGGTGCCAATATACTGTATATAAAATCGTACTAGATGGCTAACAGTAACAGATTAGGAAAAGCCTATTGAGGGTTTTATTTTATTGAGTCAACGACTATTTTACATGTCTATTGTCTAGCCTCCTACGTATACAATAAGTCCATATAAAGGTCGGCAATGTACAATTCAACTGTGATTCGTCTACGTAGTAGAATCTAGCCCTCCTTTCTCTTTTGCTCTTTCTTTCTACGGTTTAATTCTCACGTTGCATAGATTATGCACATTGGCCTGGTGGAATCTTCCCTCTATATTATATGATGTTCTGCCCCATGTAACTGTGCCATGCATTAGAGTAAGACAGAGAGGAGTATTCCTCTCCTTTCTATGTGTGTTGTGTGTGTCTTATGTAGGCAGAGGCATACATGAACTCAGTACGGAAGCCACTAATGGAGCTGCTGCCTGAACTGGAGGAGGCCAGAAGAAACGTAAGCCCCAAATTTCTGTTCATCCTATATAACTCTTTGATGTTAGGACTCCATGACATAAGACACTTTACAATTCGAACGAATGCCATGCATTTTCTACGAGCAAGCGCGAGCAGTTCTATAATTAAAAGACATCGTAGAACAGGTCAAGACATTTTAATTATGGTACGTACCTCGCTAATCAGGCCACATTAGTAAGGACAATCAGAGCACTCACTTTTTATCATTTAGCGAGATTATTTCGTGGTTTACTGGAGAAGTTTTGTCGATGAATTTTGTTGGCAGGGTACCATCTGTATGATGTATAAAAGCTTTACAATAGCCATCTAATTTCAGACATTTTCTTCCTCAAAAGTTTCCAAGTAAAGTGCGTATCTTACTCATCAGATGAGAGTGAAGGTACTGCAGATAAAGGCGGGTCAAGAGCAGGCACACAAGAAGATGAATAAAGTAAGTATCTATTTGCCTCAGAAGAATCTTTACAATTATGTGGTGACCTAACTTTTTCGTACTTTTAGTAAGCATGTAGGGGGAAGGACAGATCATCCATAGCCCCATACACGATGCATGCCCATCCCTATATACTAAGTACTACTGTACTTAGTGATAACTGGAGTGTGCAGTGTATAAGAGTAGGGTGGCCTAAACCTTTTGTACTTTTAGAAAGAAGGTGGGGAGAAGGACAGACCAACCTACCATCCTAAATACCTTGACTATAGCTGGAGTGTGCAGTGTATAAGAGTAGGGTGGCCTAAACTTTTTGTACTTTTAGAAAGAAGGTGGGGAGAAGGACAGACCAACCTACCATCCTAAATACCTTGACTATAGCTGGAGTGTACAGTGTATAAGAGTAGGGTGGCCTAAACCTTTTGTACTTTTAGCAAAGAAGGTGGGGAGAAGGACAGACCAACCTACCATCTGAATACCTTGACTATAGCTGGAGTGTGCAGTGTATAAGAGTAGGGTGGCCTAAACTTTTGTACTTTAGAAAGAAGGTGGGGAGAAGGACAGACCAAACCTACCATCTTGAATACCTTGACTATAGCTGGAGTGTGCAGTGTATAAGAGTAGGGTGGCCTAAACTTTTTGTACTTTTAGAAAGAAGGTGGGGAGAAGGACAGACCAACCTACCATCTTGAATACCTTGACTATAGCTGGAGTGTGCAGTGTATAAGAGTAGGGTGGCCTAAACTTTTTGTACTTTTAGAAAGAAGGTGGGGAGAAGGACAGACCAACCACCATCCTGAATACCTTGACTATAGCTGGAGTGTGCAGTGTATAAGAGTAGGGTGGCCTAAACTTTTTGTACTTTTAGAAAGAAGGTGGGGAGAAGGACAGACCAACCAACCATCCTGAATACCTTGACTATAGCTGGAGTGTGCAGTGTATAAGAGTAGGGTGGCCTAAACATTTGTACTTTTAGAAAGAAGGTGGGGAGAAGGACAGACCAACCTACCATCTGAATACCTTGACTATAGCTGGAGTGTGCAGTGTATAAGAGTAGGGTGGCCTAAACATTTGTACTTTTAGAAAGAAGGTGGGGAGAAGGACAGACCAACATACCATCCTGAATACCTTGACTATAGCTGGAGTGTGCAGTGTATAAGAGTAGGGTGGCCTAAACTTTTTGTACTTTTAGAAGAAGGTGGGGAGAAGGACAGACCAACCTACCATCTGAATACCTTGACTATAGCTGGAGTGTGCAGTGTATAAGAGTAGGGTGGCCTAAACTTTTTGTACTTTTAGAAAGAAGGTGGGGAGAAGGACAGACCAACCTACCATCTTGAATACCTTGACTATAGCTGGAGTGTGCAGTGTATAAGAGTAGGGTGGCCTAAACATTTGTACTTTTAGAAAGAAGGTGGGGAGAAGGACAGACCAACCTACCATCCTGAATACCTTGACTATAGCTGGAGTGTGCAGTGTATAAGAGTAGGGTGGCCTAAACTTTTTGTACTTTTAGAAAGAAGGTGGGGAGAAGGACAGACCAACCTACCATCCTGAATACCTTGACTATAGCTGGAGTGTGCAGTGTATAAGAGTAGGGTGGCCTAAACTTTTTGTACTTTTAGAAAGAAGGTGGGGAGAAGGACAGACCAACCTACCATCCTGAATACCTTGACTATAGCTGGAGTGTGCAGTGTATAAGAGTAGGGTGGCCTAAACTTTTTGTACTTTTAGAAAGAAGGTGGGGAGAAGGACAGACCAACCTACCATCCTGAATACCTTGACTATAGCTGGAGTGTGCAGTGTATAAGAGTAGGGTGGCCTAAACTTTTTGTACTTTTAGAAAGAAGGTGGGGAGAAGGACAGACCAACCTACCATCCTGAATACCTTGACTATAGCTGGAGTGTGCAGTGTATAAGAGTAGGGTGGCCTAAACATTTGTACTTTTAGAAAGAAGGTGGGGAGAAGGACAGACCAACCTACCATCTTGAATACCTTGACTATAGCTGGAGTGTGCAGTGTATAAGAGTAGGGTGGCCTAAACTTTTTGTACTTTTAGAAAGAAGGTGGGGAGAAGGACAGACCAACCTACCATCCTGAATACCTTGACTATAGCTGGAGTGTGCAGTGTATAAGAGTAGGGTGGCCTAAACTTTTTGTACTTTTAGAAAGAAGGTGGGGGGGAACGACAACCATCCTGAATACCTTGACTATAGCTGGAGTGTGCAGTGTATAAGAGTAGGGTGGCCTAAACTTTTTGTACTTTTAGAAAGAAGGTGGGGAGAAGGACAGACCAACCACCATCTGAATACCTTGACTATAGCTGGAGTGTGCAGTGTATAAGAGTAGGGTGGCCTAAACTTTTGTACTTTTAGAAAGAAGGTGGGGAGAAGGACAGACCAACCAACCATCCTGAATACCTTGACTATAGCTGGAGTATGCAGTGTATAAGAGTAGGGTGGCCTAAACTTTTGTACTTTTAGAAAGAAGGTGGGGAGAAGGACAGACCAACCAACCATCTGAATACCTTGACTATAGCTGGAGTGTGCAGTGTATAAGAGTAGGGTGGCCTAAACTTTTTGTACTTTTAGAAAGAAGGTGGGGAGAAGGACAGACCAACCAACCATCCTGAATACCTTGACTATAGCTGGAGTGTGCAGTGTATAAGAGTAGGGTGGCCTAAACTTTTGTACTTTTAGAAAGAAGGTGGGGAGAAGGACAGACCAACCAACCATCCTGAATACCTTGACTATAGCTGGAGTGTGCAGTGTATAAGAGTAGGGTGGCCTAAACTTTTTGTACTTTTAGAAAGAAGGTGGGGAGAAGGACAGACCAACCAACCATCTTGAATACCTTGACTATAGCTGGAGTGTGCAGTGTATAAGAGTAGGGTGGCCTAAACTTTTGTACTTTTAGAAAGAAGGTGGGGAGAAGGACAGACCAACCTACCATCCTGAATACCTTGACTATAGCTGGAGTGTGCAGTGTATAAGAGTAGGGTGGCCTAAACTTTTTGTACTTTTAGAAAGAAGGTGGGGAGAAGGACAGACCAACCAACCATCTGAATACCTTGACTATAGCTGGAGTGTGCAGTGTATAAGAGTAGGGTGGCCTAAACTTTTTGTACTTTTAGAAAGAAGGTGGGGAGAAGGACAGACCAACCAACCATCTTGAATACCTTGACTATAGCTGGAGTGTGCAGTGTATAAGAGTAGGGTGGCCTAAACTTTTGTACTTTTAGAAAGAAGGTGGGGAGAAGGACAGACCAACCAACCATTCTGAATACCTTGACTATAGCTGGAGTGTGCAGTGTATAAGAGTAGGGTGGCCTAAACTTTTTGTACTTTTAGAAAGAAGGTGGGGAGAAGGACAGACCAACCAACCATCCTGAATACCTTGACTATAGCTGGAGTGTGCAGTGTATAAGAGTAGGGTGGCCTAAACTTTTTGTACTTTTAGAAAGAAGGTGGGGAGAAGGACAGACCAACCAACCATTCTGAATACCTTGACTATAGCTGGAGTGTGCAGTGTATAAGAGTAGGGTGGCCTAAACTTTTTGTACTTTTAGAAAGAAGGTGGGGAGAAGGACAGACCAACCAACCATCCTGAATGCCTTGACTATAGCTGGAGTGTGCAGTGTATAAGAGTAGGGTGGCCTAAACTTTTTGTACTTTTAGAAAGAAGGTGGGGAGAAGGACAGACCAACCAACCATTCTGAATACCTTGACTATAGCTGGAGTGTGCAGTGTATAAGAGTAGGGTGGCCTAAACTTTTTGTACTTTTAGAAAGAAGGTGGGGAGAAGGACAGACCAACCACCATCCTGAATACCTTGACTATAGCTGGAGTGTGCAGTGTATAAGAGTAGGGTGGCCTAAACTTTTGTACTTTTAGAAAGAAGGTGGGGAGAAGGACAGACCAACCAACCATTCTGAATACCTTGACTATAGCTGGAGTGTGCAGTGTATAAGAGTAGGGTGGCCTAAACTTTTTGTACTTTTAGAAAGAAGGTGGGGAGAAGGACAGACCAACCAACCATCTGAATACCTTGACTATAGCTGGAGTGTGCAGTGTATAAGAGTAGGGTGGCCTAAACTTTTTGTACTTTTAGAAAGAAGGTGGGGAGAAGGACAGACCAACCAACCATCCTGAATACCTTGACTATAGCTGGAGTGTGCAGTGTATAAGAGTAGGGTGGCCTAAACTTTTTGTACTTTTAGAAAGAAGGTGGGGAGAAGGACAGACCAACCAACCATCCTGAATACCTTGACTATAGCTGGAGTGTGCAGTGTATAAGAGTAGGGTGGCCTAAACTTTTGTACTTTTAGAAAGAAGGTGGGGTAAAGGACGGACCAACCAACCATTCTGAATACCTTGACTATAGCTGGAGTGTGCAGTGTATAAGAGTAGGGTGGCCTAAACATTTGTACTTTTAGAAAGAAGGTGGGGAGAAGGACAGACCAACATACCATCTGAATACCTTGACTATAGCTGGAGTGTGCAGTGTATAAGAGTAGGGTGGCCTAAACTTTTTTGTACTTTTAGAAAGAAGGTGGGGAGAAGGACAGACCAACCAACCATCTGAATACCTTGACTATAGCTGGAGTGTGCAGTGTATAAGAGTAGGGTGGCCTAAACTTTTTGTACTTTTAGAAAGAAGGTGGGGAGAAGGACAGACCAACCAACCATCCTGAATACCTTGACTATAGCTGGAGTGTGCAGTGTATAAGAGTAGGGTGGCCTAAACTTTTTGTACTTTTAGAAAGAAGGTGGGGAGAAGGACAGACCAACCAACCATCTGAATACCTTGACTATAGCTGGAGTGTGCAGTGTATAAGAGTAGGGTGGCCTAAACTTTTTGTACTTTTAGAAAGAAGGTGGGGAGAAGGACAGACCAACCAACCATCCTGAATGCCTTGACTATAGCTGGAGTGTGCAGTGTATAAGAGTAGGGTGGCCTAAACTTTTGTACTTTTAGAAAGAAGGTGGGGAGAAGGACAGACCAACCTACCATCCTGAATACCTTGACTATAGCTGGAGTGTGCAGTGTATAAGAGTAGGGTGGCCTAAACTTTTGTACTTTTAGAAAGAAGGTGGGGAGAAGGACAGACCAACCTACCATCTTGAATACCTTGACTATAGCTGGAGTGTGCAGTGTATAAGAGTAGGGTGGCCTAAACTTTTTGTACTTTTAGAAAGAAGGTGGGGAGTAGGACAGACCAACCAACCATCTGGAATACCTTGACTATTGCTGGAGTGTGCAGTGTATAAGAGTAGGGTGGCCTAAACTTTTTGTACTTTTAGAAAGAAGGTGGGGAGAAGGACAGACCAACCTACCATCCTAAATACCTTGACTATAGCTGGAGTGTGCAGTGTATAAGAGTAGGGTGGCCTAAACCTTTCGTACTTTTAGAAAGAAGGTGGGGAGAAGGACAGACCAACCAACCATCCCGAATACCTTGACTATAGACTGGAGTGTGCAGTGTTTATCACTCTTATGGAATGTATTGCAGGAGAAGCAGAAGTACATGGGACTAGGGGACAGTTGTGAGCGACTTCAGCAGCAGATCAGGTCACTCACGTCTACTGGCATCACTGCAAGAATCAGACTCTCACGAGTGAGTCATTCACGAAGAGAAGGAAGGGGTTGAAGATTAGCTAAACATGGGATCCTAAACTTTTTTTGAAAAATTTTAGCCACTTTTCGTATTTTTAGTGAGAGAGGTTTGGGACAACCAACCATCCTTCAGGGGTAGTATACGACTTTGTGGAAAATTCGAGCCACTTTGGCTATATAGAGCTAGCTACAAATTAGTGCACATTATGTATGTATCCCAACAGTTGTTAACAAAGGGATTTTTAGGAAACTGTACTGTACTGTATGTGTGTATGTATATACCTATTATTCCCTAATCTGGAATAGATTGAAAAGAGACTTGACAGCACCGAAAAGCAGCTACTTGAACAGGAACAAGTGTATGTGCTACAGTACTCTTCAATCTACATTATACAGTGGAACCTCGCTATTCCGGCCACACTTGGGACCCGAAAAAGTGGCTGGGTTAGTGAGGTGGCTGGGTGGACCTCAGGGTAAGGTTATTATGCGAAACATGCACAGGTTGATCAATCCGTTCCAAGACATTGGCTGCTTCAGCGAGATGGCTGCATTTGAGAGGCTTGGAGTAGCGAGGTTCCACTGCGTCTCATGTGAATGTGAATGAAGTAGATGTCGCATGACCATGAGCTCTTACACACCCATTTTGCATGTCCTCCACTCTCTCACTATTAGATACAACAGAGCACATGGTCACTATCTTGAGGCACAGAGACAGTGTGATGAGGCTATTCAAGACCTCTATAAGGTGGAGCTACATATGTTGGATTACATACAGTAATTGGCGAGCGAAGGTGTACGTACGTATGTGTAATAATGCCCAATTTTTGTGCATGTGTGAACAATGAGGTATCAAGGTAGAAAGGCAAGGCAAAGCAAACAAGTCAACTACACCCAGGACAGCTCTTTCTTTTCAGAAGAGCTGCCCTAGGTGGGATTCGAACCCCAACACTCTGCTCTCCAGGCGAGCGACAGTAAAGTACAAGAAAAGTGGGAAACATTGAATGGAGCTGTTTTTGCATGTGTGTCTGTCTGTTCAATACAGAAACATGAAGAGAGGGAAGTGAGAAGGGTTAATGCTCTCAAGGAAGCTCTGCTGAACTTTACAAAGTAAGGCTAGGTTCCCAATATGTCATATTGCCCCATCGTGTCGTGCCGCTTTGCCGCGTCACGAAAATAGCTTCGCGGCACGACGCGATGCAGAACAGGGCAATGCGACGTATTGTGAACCCAGCAAAGTCTTTCTTTTAGACCTTACCTTTACTCTCTCACACTTCAGTCCTTTGTCTCTTCTCCCTACCTGCTACTTTATCTCTCCATTTCTTTATCACACACTTGCCTCCCATCTCTCCCTCCCTCAGAACACTCTCAAACACAGCTCCAGTCTATCTGGAGGGTATGCAGCGTATCCAGATGAGCGTGGAAAAGATCGACGCAGTCAGCGATATTAAGTGGTTTGTCAACGAACACACGTCTTTCCAGATGACCCCCCAGCCTCCTCAACTGGAGAAACACTCTTTCGTCAGAGTAAGAACCTCTCTAGATACTCATTTCTTGAAATTCGGTGATTGAAACTTTAGAACTGCCATTTAACCCCTGAAATAATGGCCCCTCATTAATTCTTCTGTCTCGTTAATGTTCAGATTATTGGGGTTCCACTGTATACGTGTTTGGTATTGAAAGTAGGTTCGAAAAGGGTTAAAGTAGTCTGTCACACCAGGATGGTGAAGGAGAGGGGAGAGAGAATGGCCGCCAATCGCCCATTGGTGGAACGGGAGATGTGAAGGAGGAGGAAGAGGAAGAGGGAGAGCCTCTCAACAACCCAGAGGGTGAGTACTGCACGCTGAAAGACTGGTTCATGCAATATCATAACCATAAGATTACAAGAAACTTGCAAATAATTGGTGCCATGCTCTCTCTGGTTGCATGAAAATACTGTTTTCTTGTGTTTAGTTTTGCTATATATACGCGCATGCTTGGCAGGTCATACTGGAGTGGGAGGAGGAGGGGAAGAAGAAGACACAGCGAAGGGGAAGAGAGGGACTAGTAAGTGGCCACTGGGGAGGGTTTGGGGAGGGATAAGAGGCAAGTTGAGGACAAACGAAGCAAGAAATGGAGGCAGGGAGGAGAAGGAGGGGCAAGAGAGTGACGGAGAGACTCTAACAGACGAAGAAGACAGTTCAAACCAGAGACAGACACACAGAGAAAGTGCCAGCGCTACCCCCCAGCTCCCTCGAGATCAAGACACGAGAGAGAAAGAGGGAAGCGATAAAGAATTGAAACCTCGTATCCGGAAGGAATCCCCTCATGTTGCAAGAGCTCCTGGCTCTGTGGAGAGATCGGGAGGGGCCAGTGGGAGTGGAGATCAGAGAGAAACGACGTCAAATCATCAGACGAGAGAGAGGAGGAGGAGAGATGATGTAAAACCGACGCCCAACCCAAAGCCGACGAGACTGAGAGGCAAAGCTTCAGAAGAAAGCAGCGAGAGCGAAGGGGTTAAATTTAGCTCCTTGTCGGGAAGTCTGAAGCTGGAAGTAGAAACCGTGGAGGAGAGCTCGAAAGTGCCCAGAAACACCCCACAGAGGCCTCAAAGACAGACAAATCACGAACACCAGCAAACGATGGGCGAGCAAGAAGCGGCCACTACACCCCAGAGAAGAAAGAGAAGACCTCAGATAAAAGAGAAACATGACCAAGATGCCAGGAGAAACGATTCCAGCGATGCACCGCAACCTTTGCTCCCAACCCTCCCTGTTTTACCTACCCCCACCCCCACCACCTCTAGTCGCCCTAAACCTCCCCTACCCACCAAACCTCTAGTACTGGAAAAACCGGTTGACGGTGCCATAGCAACCAAACTGCGAAGACTCCAGGAGATGGCTGAGGAGAATGACTACTATAAGCTGTTTGGGGTGGAGTCAACGGCGACTACTGATGAGCTGGCGAGAGTAAGGAGAGAGATGTCACGACAGCTGCATCCGGATCACTTCTCCGGCCAGCCCCACCGACAGGAGAGGTGGGTTTTTATTAGAGTACAAACCTCTGGGAATTGGTAATTGTATTGAAACCAGCAGCAACCATATGCCTGTTATTACACTACCCAACTCTGTATGGTAGCATACTCTAAACACTTCACTTGCTGCAGAATGCTAGCTGTGTATGGTGTAGATCATAATACAATGTATATACCCTTTATAGTTCTGCCCTTCTTTGTACTGCTCAATGTATGTGATGCCTATTCTTCTGTTCAACTTAGAGTGACATCTTTTTTCCTCACCAATTTTTCACCCTGTAAACGTAAAGCTGTCAACATGTATAGAGTTATATAATAGTGCCCCGAAGTATGTATATACTGTAAGTGGAAAGGATTAAATATTGGCACAGCAATTGGCAATTGATGTTTGTAGATAGCTAGTCTGACAATACAAGAGGTTTTTTTTGGAGAGAAAGGTTTTGTGGATGACTCTCAAACCTAAACTGCTTTCAAACAAAGTTTCCTGCTTGGCTCACTATATACATACACATGCATTGTTGTCTCTTGTGAAGGGCGCAGCAAGAGCTGATGCTGATAAACCAGGTGTTTCAAGATGTCCTGAAGTCATTCGAGACCAGAACACTCTACAACCAGCTCTGCCAGTTCAGACCGGTTAGTGCTACCAGTAGACTAGCCCATTACCAATAGTTGTACTACCTAATAAGTGGCACAGGTAGGATTTGAACTAGTTACCCTTACACTCACAACGCAGCGCACTAACCCTAGACCACAGCAGCTTTCACGTGGTAATAGTTTTCAAAGATATTATATACACATGTGGAACTTCTTTTACGCTGCCCAACATCTCAATTCTTGAATGTGTGGTCATTTCTGTACAGCACTATGTTCGGATACCGGATCAAAAACAGCGAGGACTGCAAGTGGCTCACAGCAAACTCTTCTCTCTCCACAAACAGCTGAAGAAACACCGCGCCCCTCTCTCCCTCCTCACCGAGCTGACCTTTGCCCTCGATCTCATCACGACTTGCCAGAAACTGAACCAGTCTACTACTCCCGGATAGCGTAGCGTCGATGAAAGCTTTTTTAATGTTGTGTGTGTTTTTATACATAGGCATGGATTTACTTTACTCAGTTGCAATGCGTGGTCAATGCGTGCTTCTATAATAGTGTTAAAAGGTGGGAAATTGCCCTATTTAACCCCTTGCTATTTAGTATTTAGTATTATTATAGGACGTAGGATATATAGGACCATGCACTCTTCGCTGTTTCCATCAGCAGTCATTTGGTTGATTATCTGCACTGACAACGCTGTAAAAACTCAAGTGTGTGCTTTGTAGATAAAGGTGATAAAATGAAGAGTGAAAGGCACCCCGCAATGTTGAGGTATTAATGAATCTTACAGTGCCATCTGGGATCAAGGATGAATAGAGAAGTAAGGAATGTGCAGACTCCACAGATTGAATTCACCAGGGCCACCAGCTCTCGGGTTAGGCAATGTTGCCATAGCTGCCGTTGTAACAGGCACAGATAATATACATCACGTTGTCTTCTCGGCTTGTTCACGCCCCATTTTAGGGGCGCTCTGTTACATTTGCGCATGCGCAAACAGTCAGAGAGCGCCCCCGTTTTCCGGCCAGATTTCTTAGGCCCCCCCCCCCCTCTAGCTCCACATACATATATACATACATAACTCTGCGCGAAGAAGAGAGATAGCTGACCCCGGGGGGCACAGGACAAATGAACGGGGGCACTGGACAAATGAAAAGTTGCTATTTATTGCAAAGATTTGCCAATAATTTTTTCCGGACACACGTAAGCCATGGCTGCAGTGTTTGGAAGAACCGAAGTGCGACTTAGGGAGACGTCGGTCAACGCCACTATACCAGACTCTCCTATTGCTAAACTGATGTACTATTTCAACTGTGTTTGCTCCTGCATTGAGCCGGACGAAAGCGCTTCGATTCGGCGCCTGCGTAATTACAAAGAATACTCAAGTCTCTCCAACGAAGAGCAAGCGACGCTTCTGGTGCTGTGCTGGCCCTCAGTCCAGACAAATTGATTGGAAGCATATTTTTTCCTGCGGGGGACAGTGATATTGACGGAAGTAATGCATTTTTTGAGCTAAGTGCAGTGAGCACGAGATTGGTTGTTGCCGAATCGATCCTAGTTGGCGGACAGCAAAGAAGGGTTCGCAGTATAATGATGTTCAAGAAGCGCTGGATTGAGCAGAACTACATCGGACCACTGCGCCAGATCACCGAAGGAAGCCGCAGGGCATTGCCCAGTCCGCGGCCGCGGCCCCCACCAGTTCGACGAGAGAGCTCTTGCACCATTTTGTAGCTATAATACGTAGCTAGTTAGTGTGAACGTTGTGAACAAAGCAAGTAGCATATAGCTATAAAACGTAGCTCATAATACATAATTATGTAGCTTTCAAGAACTATTGGAATATAATGGAGATTCATAGGTTGAGAGTTTGGATACGCAGCTATTATAGCTCTATCACTAAGTACGGTATATTAGATAGGGATTGGCATGGTATATATAGCATTATAGATGTATGGGGCTATGATACGGAGTTTTGTTCCTCATCATCTTCTTCTTCTTCTTCCTGTTCAACCAGCATAACTCAAAAACCGAAAGAGATAAAGCCGTGAAATTTTGCAGGAATGTAGCTACATATCGATAACCACATGTGCAACGTCATACACAATGTTGTTTACTGAAAAGCACTAAAGTGCAAACCCTCGGCGAACTGCGCATGCGCCGTACCGCTAATGGTGGGCTGGGCTATTGCATTGGCGTTTACTCGCGGTCTCCCGCTAGTAGCTCGCAGAGAGTCTGACACTGGCTAGCTACAGTAGTAGATAGCATGCGGGAGTCGATGCACACCCTTCGCTGTGGCTTCTTGTGCCTCCAACGTACACAGAGCAAGCGGATCAGGTCGAGCCGTCTAATACACGCATGCGCACCGCTTATCGATGGGTTGGACCGGCCACGCAACGCTGTCCGCGACCGTGGACCGTGCCAGTTTGTCGCTCTCGAACGCCAGCAAAATCGCCATTTTATTTTTCTAGCCCATGTACCGCTAAAGCTGTTTGAATCCGCCTCGTTGCCTGTAGTGAGAATAGTCGTAGACAGACACACAGACAGACACACACGAACGACCAGACTACAGTAACCCTCGCTGCGCATGCGCGCCGAGGGTTACAACAAAAGTGCGTGCCCCAGGCAATACATTATAATGGCAATACATTTTAATGGGAATACTAGATGTGTCGGTGTAACTCACAATTGGTAAGAGCTATGTGAAAGAAACTTTGTAGACATAATGTATTCAATCACCGACATTAAAATCACAACAATACACATTTGTAAACAACAACAAATAGCCTCAGGCACTTTTTACTTCTTCACTCTTCAAACTAGCAAGCATAGAGATGAAACTTGGTATGTATGCCTATTATATCATTTCCATGACGATTACATGTTTCCATGATGACTGCATATTGTTTGAAAAAGCTTCAGGCAATTCTTTAAAACTACTTCTTCACTCCTCAAACTTGCTAACTGTAGTACGCATAGAGATGAAACTTGGTACGCATGCATAATATCGTTTCCACATGACAACCACAACAACAAATAGCCTCAGGCACTTTTATTCAATACTTATTCACTCCTCAAACTCGCTAACAGTACCACGCATGGAGATAATATTTGGTACGCACGCATGTAAATAATATTTGGTACGCACACATGTAATATCATTTCCATGACAACCACTTTGTTTGAACAACAACAAATAGCCTCAGGCAATTTTCTTCAAAAATTGCTTCTTTACTTCTCAAACTCGCTAAAGGTATCACGCATAGTGATGAAACTACGTATGCATGCGTTTTACATCGTTTCCTTGACGACCACATACTGTTTGAACAATAACAAATAGCCTAAGGCTCTTTTCACTTCTTCACTCCTCAAACTTGCTAGTGGTAGCACGCATGGAGATGAAACTTGGTATGCATGCATGTTACATCATTTCCATGACAACTTCATGTTTCCATGACGACCACGAACAACATCAAATAGCTTCAGGCACACTTCACTCATCAAACTTGCTAACGGTAGCACTCATGGAGATGAAACTTGGTAAGAATGCATGACACCGTTTCCATGGCAACCACATATTTGAAAAACAACAAATTGGCTCAGGCATCTTCACTCTTCAAACTTGCTAACGGCAGACCCCAGATGGAGATTAGAAACTTGGTACGCATGCATATTATATACATCATTCCATGATGACAACAGGCACTTTTCTCTATTATTAATTTTTTATAGGGGGCTTGCCCCCTTTCACAGAGATAATAGAGATAATACGTAGTAGTATATAAAAATGAGTGGAGACAAGTGAATTAAAAATCAGGGATCGTATAAAAAGAAAGGGAGACAAGATAGGGATTGTTTGTGGAAGCACAGAGATGCTAGCGAGGAGTTAGGTCATTACAACAGCCCTATATCGTCGTACGGTGGGAGTACCTAGCATCATAGATGTATGGGGCTATGATAGGGAAAGTTTTCAATCTTCTTCGTAGGGTGGGAGTGGGAGTGGGAGTGATGAGAGAGTCTGTAGAACATTGCTATAGGTAATGAATGATGACTTACTAACTAATTACCTTTGATAGATTTGACATGCTACATTTCCATGGAGTGCACATTAATTAGGTGGAAGTGTAAGCTGACCATAACATTGGATATACATGTATATACATGGAAACATGGAAAAATTGTGTAACGCAAGAAAACAAAATTCAAGTATGCAAGGTTGGCTGATATATTCACGAGGAAGTAGTAAAGCACTGATACAACGATATAGGGCTGTTGTAATGACCTGTGGGAGTCCTAACTCCTCGCTAGCATCTCTGTGCTTCCACAAACACCATCCCTATCTTGTCTCCCTCTCTTTTTATATGATCCCTATATGCTTCTGCAGGATTTTTAATTTACTTGTCTAAACTGCCAAGCCCCTGCGCTTATTTCATCGCAGCCTTGATCGTAGTCTCGTTCCCAGGTTGGTTTTGGGAACGAGGCTAGATGACTGCGCGAGAACTGCGCATGCGCAATAACACTGGAGGAGTTCGTGTGGAGACTGGAAGAGAGAGAGTCGTCCTCGCACTAGTCGTGAGGCGGTGCCATATCGGGAAGTGGAGAGGGAGGAGTGCAACGACGCCCACAGTCTGTCAGGGGAGGCAACGAGAATGTGGTGAAGTGGACCATAAACACAAAAAATAAAAAACAGAACCCTCCTCAAACCTGCCTCAAGGGCAACCAACAAAAAATTATCGGGACCCAATCAGTTGTTGAGTCGTCGAGCCGTTGGATCGTCGAGTCGTTGGGTAGACAAGTCGATGAGTCGGAGTCGTAGATCCAGCTCCGCCTGTGTAACAGAGAACAGTAGTTTTCGGCCTTTTGCGGCATCATCTCGGAGGTGTAGCTATTATAGCTACCTGCTAGACGAATGCGCAGAGAGGAGAGCAAGTAGAGGCGGCCGCTAATTCAGTACTCCACTCAGTAGTCAGTGCTCGACAGGTGAAGTTGACCAGTTTCTAGAGAGGAAAAAGAGGGCAAGTTAACATACACTAATGTTACCAGTGGAGAGGTAGCGACATCTTCTGCAGCTAGGAAACAAGTCTACACCTACATGCACCTACGCGCATGCACCTAGCCTACCGCCTACTACACCCTACATGCACCAAGTGCATAGCCTACACGTGTGCGCATCGCCTAATGCCGCCTCTTCTTCACCTACGCACGTGCGCCAAGCGCCTAGCCTACACCTACGTGCATGCGCCTAGCCTACACGCACATACTAAACAACTGTGCTACAGCAAGAGATCTCCGACGCTACAATGCCCGCCACGACAGTGTTCTGCAAGAGATCGCATCAGTAGTCAAACCATACACACACGAGAGTAAAAAAACCCACCTCCCGCCTCTGTGAGAGGCCCGATCCTATCTTCTATTTACTTCTATGTTCTATGGACTCCTGGGCTGAAGTTAAGTCCAAGAGGTATCAGTGTTTTAATTTAGTTGGCTGATCCAGTAGTGTTCTAGTTTCTGTGGGGAGTTGGGACTGTTTTGTGGCACCATGACTTGCACTGAAGGATTATCTATGCTGTGGACTGGGAAGTTAAAGTGTAAAACAGACTGTTGTGAGAAAAATTGGTTGAGATTGGCTTAGGTTCAGTCAAAACAGGGAGGGGTTATTATACAACACACAGGTGTAGGACTATACTCTAAAACTAAGTATAGGACTCAGGAGACACCATTTCAGTGTCGGATTAACCTAGCTTGCTAATAATGTTGGCCTATGCACCATCACAAATACAACCCCACCCCTGAGAAGGTAACTCAGAAGCCACCCCCCCCACTGGGTCGATAGCCGGGGATTTTACCAACCTCCCCTGGGAACCAGAGGCAGGGTCACCCATTAGGCGAGAGCCTGGGAGAGATGTTTAACCGAAGTCAAAAAAACTCAAACTTAAAAAGTTTTGAGCCCAGCAGTATAGATTAATTGTTACACATCTACGTATGTCTTCCAAACAGGGAAACCTCAATTAACAGGTGTGGGCAGCAGAACACTGCAGTATATACCAGGGTCAGTGGCAGAGATGAGGGAACCAAAGAGGAGGGAGGGAATGATGGTCTGTTTGAACTGTCCAGGGATGGGTTGCCCCGTCAGCTTTGCAAAATTAGATACCTCCACTTCGAGTCCAGTCTGAGTGAGCCATACATTAGACCACAGTTTGTGACAGAGAGATAGATAGTGAGGAGAGCAAGTGGACCAGTTTCTGGAGATGAAAATGAGGGCAAGTTAACATACATTAATGTGTGGAGAGGTAGCGACATCTTCTGCAGCTAGGAAACCAAGCATGCATTAGGTACATCGGAAGAAAATGCATGCAAGGCTGGCCTAGGGTGTTTGCCTAGGTCCTACTTAGAAGAACCTACAGGGAAAGAAAAAAGAGTTGAAAATGAATGTAGAAACATACATACGATAATAAATATAAAAATAAATGAGTGATGAAATGACGATGAATAGAACCCTCCGGATTCACAAATTTTTCTCTGAAATTTTTATGCCCCGAGTCCAATTTGTATGGTGGGACACGCATTCCTCAAAAAACATCCCCACAAAAATGCCTCACAAATTCGAGAATCCAAAAATTTCCCTCCATTGACGCCTAGCCTCGGCATCAAGGGCAACCAACAAAAAATTACCAGGACCCATGGATGGGTCGTCGTTGAGTCGTCGAGTCGTTGGGTCGTCGAGCAGTTGTGTCGTTGGGTCGATGAGTCGGCGGGTCGATGGGAGCGCCGTAGATCCGCCTGTGAGAAAAAAGGGTTTGGCCGCATCATCTCTGAGGCGTAGCTGTATAGCTACCTGCCATACGTATGCGCAGAGAGCAGAGCAGATAGAGACGGCCGCGGCTGGGTGTGTATCTGGAGGGGGACAAAAGAAGGTGAACGCTAGGCTAGCTGCGGGGTAAGGTGGAGACTACGTACAGTGGAGAGATGGCGGTCTCGCCGACATGACTGGCCAGTCCATTGCAGCTCTGAGGAACTTCGCGAGTAATCTTGGAGAGAGGCGAAGAGTCGGCGCTGCTGGTTTGCGGAGATGGCGAGCGGCAGAGTTTCTGTGTTGGGAAGAGCTGCAATTTGCGCCGACTGAACTGCGGAGAGCCAGCAAACCGGTTTTATGCTCGGCTCAGAGTTACCCGCCTTTTCTAATGAGGTATATAGCAGCTCGCGACTGGCTGACACCAAGACGCATGACCTGTAAAGACTTGTAACCGAACATTAGCTTTCTTGTAATCAACGACAATACGCCATGTCAGGGTCCGTCATATCATTGCGACATGACTCTCCCGGCCGGCCGTTTGTACGCGTGTGTCGAAACGCATGCGCAGAAATGCACGCGTTCGCCATAGCGCGTCGCGCTAATTACCGTAGTCAAGAAGTCATCATCATCATTACGTATATACTTTAGCCGCAGTTGCCTTTAGCTGTCATGTGTCAACTTAATTTCATCATTACAGCAAAATGGTGTAGAGATAAAAAGCTGGCGAGTGGCGACCAAGATTCGTAGTCAGGAACTTAAATATCAGCGCCTATGGCTATTGGTGCGTATATCATTCTCTTGTGGGCAAAGTTAGTTTTTGATGCACCCTCCCGTCAGAGAGGGCATTAACTATCAGTGTTGTCATATATAGCTGCAAATCCTACGATAGAGATCACTCGTGCTTTGTGACAATATAGGGCTTGTGTAGAGGAAAATTTACACGGGCAAGAAAGATGTGGCTAACCATCATCCATCGTACTACTGCATTATGCACATGCACTACATACACTGTGCCATCCCTGTCTTGTCTCCTTGCTTTTTATGGCATCCCTATAATTGTTCCACAATATTTTTATAATTCGAAGAATTTTTAATGTGGAACCAGACACCATTTTTTGCTCAAGTATACCTGCAGCTCTGGCTCGTTCGAACAATGGAAACAAGGCAAGAACAAGCTATGTAGGAAGGCTTCATTTCAGCTAAGCCTCGATACATAATTTCAATTAGAACATCCTCCAGTAATGCTCAAAATCTGTGTGATTTAGCTATATGCTATAGTTTGCACTATAGACAGCCACATAGCGTGAGGTCTAAAAAATTGTGTGATCCCCATCTCAACACAGACCACGACAGCTGTATGAGCTGAGAGTATATTAGAGCTGAGAGTATATTATAGCTAGAGTTTGAGAGTGACAGCAGACATTGTGTGGTTGGGTCGGGGTGTTAGCATTTTCACAATCAGTCATGTCAATCTTCTTTTCCTCCGTTCGCACTAAAGCTCCCAGTAATTGATGTGATACTTCAGCTCCTCCTTGGTCCACGAGCCTCCGATAGTCCCCAAAATGGGCTCCCCAGCCCTGGAGAGAGGTGTCGGTTACCATAGTCAACTGTGCTGCATGGATACCAGGAGTTGAGATTGTGTCATTTCAGCGGACTGTACTTTCTTTTAGAGCCGCAGCAGATCATGTGTGTCAACTTTATTTTATCATTTCACAACAAAATTATGGAGAGATAAAAAGATGCGACCGAGTTATCAGGAACCTCTTTTTCTGCAATCAGCGGAGGGGTAAAGAGCAATAAAATTCCTACAGGTGCTTATATCGCTTGCACAGCTTTTCTAGGTTATGGTCTGTGCGACTGTAGCGTGTGCATGAACTGCATGACAAGCATAAATCCTGAAGTTTTTCACATGCAGCCTAACTGAGCTATACGTAAGTAGATATCCGGCAAACTTAGTTGTTGCTTTGCGCGACAAGCTATAACCAGCCCCGCGGCGCAGCATGTATCAATTGAAAGGGAAGACCCTGTATTTCGAGACTTTATTCGTGCTGTGCACACGCCTCATGGGCTTACATCTACGTGAGGTGCGTGACTGGGAGCCACGATGCCTGACAACCACTGCAAGAGGCTGTATTTTCAAGACATCACAATGTGTGTTTGTGATGTTCGATTACAAGTCATTGTTCAGGGCTTCATCAGGTCGCGCGTTTTGGTGTCGGCAAGTCTTATATAGCTAGCGCGTATATAGTCTCGTGCTTTGTGGGCGGGGTCTGCGCACGACACTAATAGCGCTCTCGCGCACAGCGATCGTGAGCGCCGAGAATAAAAGCGGTTCGCTGGCTCTCTGCAGTTCAGTCGGCGCAAATTGCAGCTCAGCCGCTCGCCATCTCCGCAACCAGCAGCGCCGACTCTTCGCCTTTCTCCGAGATTACTCGCGAAGTTCCTCAGAGCTGCAATGGACTGGCCAGTCATGTCGGCGAGACCGCCATCTCTCCACTGTACGTAGTCTCCACCTTACCCCGCAGCTAGCCTAGCGTTCACCTTCTTTTGTCCCCCTCCAGATCTACCTGCTCTCCTCTCTGCGCATACGTATGGCAGGTAGCTATACAGCTACGCCTCAGAGATGATGCGGCCAAACCCTTTTTTCTCACAGGCGGATCTACGGCGCTCCCATCGACCCGCCGACCCAACGACTCGACGACCCGACGACTCAACGAATCGACGACTCAACGAAGACCCATCCATGGGTCCTGGTAATATTTTTGTTGGTTGCCCTTGAGGAGGGTTCTGTTTTTATTTTTGTATTTATTCATCGTCATTTCATCACTCACTTATTTTTACTTATTTTTATATTTATTATCGTATGTATGTTTCTACATTCATTTTGTTAACTCTTTTTTTTCTTTCCTTGTTGGTTGCCCTTGAGGCGGGTTTGAGGAGGGTTCTGTTTTTATTTTTGTATTTTTATTTTTAATTCATCATCATTCTTTTATTCATCATCATTTATTTTTCATTTATATATTTATTATTGTATGTATGTTTCTACATTCATTTTGTTAACTCTTTTTTTCTTTCCCTGTAGGTTCTTCTAAGTAGGACCTAGGCAAGCACCCTACGCCAGCCTTGCATGCATTTTCTTCCGATGTACCTAATGCATGCTTGGTTTCCTAGCTGCTGAAGATGTCGCTACCTCTCCACACATTAATGTATGTTAACTTGCCCTCATTTTCCTATCCAGAAACTGGTCCACTTGCTCTCCTCACTGCACACTCATCTGGCAGGTAGCTCTATGGCTACATCTTCGAGATGATGCCGCCAAACTGCTGTTTTTCTGTTACACAGACGGAGCTGGATCTACGGCACTCCCATCGACCCACCGACTCATCGATCTCATCGACCCGCCGACTCGACGACGACTCGACGACCCATCCATGGGTCCTGGTAATTTTTTGTTGGTTGCCCTTGAGGCGGGTTTGAGGAGGGTTCTGTTTTTATTTTTGTATTTTTATTTTTAATTCATCATCATTCTATTTTTCATTTATTTTTATACATATTTATTATTGTATGTATGTTTCTACATTCATTTTGTTAACTCTTTTTTTCTTTCCCTGTAGGTTCTTCTAAGTAGGTCCTAGGAAAGCACCCTACGCCAGCCTTGCATGCATTTTCTTCCGATGTACCTAATGCATGCTTGGTTTCCTAGCTGCAGAAGATGTCGCTACCTCTCCACTGGTAACATTGATGTATGTTAACTTGCTCCCTTTTTCCTCTCCAGCCTCATCGAGCCTTATCGAGCCTCGTCTTAGAAACTGGTCCACTTCACCACATTCTCGTTGCCTCCCCTGACAGACTGCGGACGTCGTTGCACTCCTCCCTCTCCAGTTCCCGATGGCACCGCCTCACGACTAGTGCGAGGACGACTCTCTCTCTTCCAGTCTCCACACACGGACTCCTCCAATCTGTCATCTCCCTCTCCTGACGAATTCTCTGGTTCCCGGGGTCTGCTCTCCGACCCTCGTTACACCGCCTCTTGGGGTCTTCGAGGTCTCCGTTCTCCGGGCTTCAAGGTCTTCTACTCTTCACTTTAGTCTGGGTCTTCAGGGTTCTACTCACCGGGTCTTCAAAGGTCGTCATCTTGTCTTCTTGGCGGTGGTGTAACGAGTGATGTCGGAAAGGAGTCCTGTCTGGGATCCAGAGTCTCTTGTCGGGAGAGAGAGCTGGCAGATTGAGGGAGTCTGTGAGGAGACGAGAGGAGATAGAGTCTTCCTCCGCTGGTCGGGGCGTGGTGTCAACGTGTGGGGTGGTTTGGGAGAGACGTGCAGCAGTCTCGATGTGGTCGTCTTCATCAATGTGGTGGAGTGGACTCTGAAGCCTGGCCTTAGACTTCAAGACTCGAGAAAGCCTTCACCGTAGTCTTCATCGAAAGCATACGCAGCAAGTCATCTTTCAACCGGTATTCTTTTCGTTTTTTTACTTAGGTGTTTTTGTAGGTGAGCCTCTGCCTTAGGCGCTGTCTTCTAGATGCATGTGTGCCTTAGGTGCTGTCTTCTAGATGCATGTGTGCCTTAGGTGCTGTAGAAGTTTGCATGAGAGGGCGGGCGGGCGGGGGCCAAAGATGTGACAATACCTTCGCGTGGGTTTTGGCCGTTACGCCTGACATCTCCTGTGCAGCCAACAGTAAAAGACTTAGGACTCAGTCTGCACAGGTCATGCCAGGCAACCAAACTTGTCGCATTGAGTCGGCTAGCTCACCTCCGGGTGAGTTACCGGCTCATAAAACTTACCCTCCCGCCCACCCTCTCAAAATTGAAGCCTGAATTGAAGTTTACTTTGGACAGTCGACACAGACGATCACTTTTTGATGGTTCTGAAGACTCTCATCTTTCTAATGCTAGGTGAGTCACTACTTTTGCCTAAAGGCACTGTCTACAATAGTATTTATTTTTTCTCCCTTTCGGCAGTCGTGACTGAAGCTGGAGCAGAGTGGGAGAATCCTCTGATCGTCTAAATGGCTGATGCTGACCAAACCGGAGCTGAATGAAGAAGTGTCTAAATATCAGACTAAAGACCATTTGCTGAACATACCGCCCTGAGAACTTCGCCTCACCGCATCTCACTTTCTACTGCTGCTATATAAGACTGTTGGATGCTGAGCCGACTGAAGATCCTCTGTTGAGCTGAGCACTGACTGAATGGCTGCTGGAGTGCGGGTGGGCTGACAAAAGACCATAAGCTATTCTCTCTGTTGGTGTTGAAATAATATCTGATTCACAAAATCTCACTGGCCTTTCTACTTCTCGTCCACACGAACTATAGCTAGCTATGAATCAGACAGCTAATAATTTTCTAATCCCAGAGTGACACAGTAAAACCCTCCAAATCATGAGATTCAGTACATCTGCACAGGTCATGCCAGGCACCAAACCAGTGAGACGGATTCTTAAACGCAGTGTAGCTACATAATATGGCAATTGCTTAACAAAAAACACACGGATGTTTGGTTAATGCACTATGCTTCTGATACGTTGATTTTCTGCGGGCGTGTTTGTTCGGCTTGTTCTAGTTTCAGTTTCAGTTGAGTCTTTCTGTGTCGAAGGTCCTCCAGTGACGACTGTGTTCTCTGCAGCTGCTCTTCTAGAGTCTGGATGACAGGGCCGCACACCACCTGCTGGATATGTGTCAGTCTCTGGGTGTAGACTGAAGGGAGGGAGGGAGGAAGGGGGGAAGGGATCAGGAAGAGAGGAGGGAGGGAGGGAGGGGGGAAGGGAGGAAGAGAGGGAGGGAGGGAGGGAGAAGGGAGAAGGAGAAGAAGGGATGGGGAAGAAATACACAGGGAGAGTGATAGCACACTTTAGCCCAAACCACAAAAATTATCATCTCAAAATACCTGCTCCATTGTGAATCTTAGTCAGAAGATCATTCTCGCAATATCTGAAGAAAAGATGATGTAATAACGACGTAATATCAGTGACATGATGATGACATAATGCCTGTGAGACCTCTGGCAGGTGGCGTAGCTCTCCTGTTCTTCTTCCAGAAGAATCTCAGGAAGATGAGCCAGGGCTGACACACAAGCCCCTGAAAGAGTGGAGTGCGGTGACGGCAGGATCTTTACAGGCAGCTGCAGATACTCCAGTCTATGAGGAGAAGGGGGAGGGGTAACTCATTGTCTTTCATTCGAGGATGTCCCTTAATGTACAAGGGTGGACATATTCCCATTGTGTGCAGTAATCAATTGGAGTCTAAGAGTTTGTTAACCATATAATTATAACACTGACCTGGATCCCTCAGTTGGACTGTAGGACTGGAAGCATATGAGCTGAGCTGAACAGCGCTGGAGAAGATTTAATGCGTGGTCGAAAAATGTGCATTTTACCGCTATACTGTGATTTTAGCGTTTGGAGTTACACACCTAGAGTGGTCTAGTCTAATAATTGCACCCTACAAAATTCTCAATTTGCAAAACTTTAAAACTGGTCCTACAGTATGTACCTTGTCAGAATCATTGAAACAGGAGAATATGAGTCCAATAAAGTTTTCGTCCATGAGTTGGTAGTCGGCCTGCGTTCCTACGTCCACGTGGGACGGCCAGACTGTGATGTGGGGGTGACTGTGGTACCATCCTAGCACCTGACAACACACAGGGCGTGGGTGGAATGTGTCAGTACATAAGGCCATGTTATACTAAATATGGAGCTAAACAATAGGGCCTAGTGAAAGAATGCAATTAGGTTGGCCATTTGTAAATTTAGCCCTTCTGCCACATTCCTTTGATTGGTGACAAATGCTTTACATAACGAAAAAGAACTTGAAAGTTCACACTTTGCGCCAATAAACAAGTACCACTAACACCATAGATGGTGGAGCTTTGTGAACAGGAAGTATAAAGAGAGATAGATACCCAATATCACCTGAATGGGTCTCTGCAGTTTCAAGGCGAGTCGCTCTGCCTCCATAGCGGCGGCGGACAGTTGCTCCGGATGTATCTCCACCCTGTCTGCCTGCTTGTCTGACCGCCGCATGGCGTAGGCCGAGCTGATGAACGCCACTCTGCCTCCGTCTCTCATCTGTTGGGAGTCGGCAGTACTATTACATCTGCACAGGACTAGAACTTCGAGCTAGACTCGATACACTCGCAAGGTGTGCTTCAAATAGAAGAGAAAGGGATAGCTTACTTCGCCGAGAAGCAGACCCATGACTTCTTCTTTCTCAGTCGTGAGGGCGTGAGTGAGACACGTTAGATATGCATCGGCGGCTAATTCCACCACAGATACCACCATGACGGCGCCAAGACAAGCGACTTTCTACAGTGCGCTCCAATTGGAATAAGTGCTCTCTAATTGGAAGTGCTATATAGAGTATAAATGGGTGGGGCTCGTAAAATCAGCTGACTGATACAGCTAGCTAGGTTAGGGTGGAAGATGCCGCCCCGTCCAAAGAAGAAGGTGAAATCCTTCAAAGTCCCTCCATTTTACTACATCCCTACCATAATCGGTGGCATGAGCCTCATCACGGTAAGTCTATCCACCCCCACAAGTGAAGAAGGAGAAGGACTGCTGGATGTTCAATTTGGCAGGTGGTGGCTCTGTCTCCGGACCTGATACCCGTACGGAAGACTGTGGTACCTGGGAAAGTTCCTTCACTTCATGGCCTACGACCTCCACACTCTCTCCTTCGTTATGTAAGATCATTGACTACCTTGCCCATCCCTGTTCCGGGTACTACCCCGTGGACTCTTATAACTGTAGCATTTGTTTTACAAGTCAAATTAACCAATTCTCCAGGCTCCCCCTCCCCAATAAGCGGCCTAGGACGTTTCTTGCATAGATCCCAGACCACCCTTGTGTAAGCAGCAGGGACGTTAGGTCGTGCGGCCCAATGCTAGAATGAGAACGTCGATTAATTGGAGCACAACTTTTCTCATACTCAATAGTTGCTGTGCAGCTTGGATAGCCCATGTGGGTGAAGCAGCCTATGCTTACTCCATCTGCAGGTATATAATGACTCCTTCCACTGCCCTTGTATCATTTCCTGAAATATCTCACGCTATATATCTTTCCTTTCTTCTTCTCTTTACCCCCTTCTCACTCTTGCTCGTTCATCTTCCATTCTTTAGAAAGCTACATCTCACAAACGGTTTCTTCTCTTTACCCCCTTCTCACTCTTGCTCGTTCATCTTCCATTCTTTAGAAAGCTACATCTCACAAACGGTTTCTTCTCTTTACCCCCTTCTCACTCTTGCTCGTTCATCTTCCATTCTTTAGAAAGCTACATCTCACAAACGGTTTCTTCTCTTTACCCCCTTCTCACTCTTGCTCGTTCATCTTCCATTCTTTAGAAAGCTACATCTCTCAAACGGTGATACTTTTAAATGGACGGTGCAAACGTTTGTTCTTGGCTTCCCCTCTCTCGGACTTCTCAAAGCAAAACTGAACCACACCCAACGATAACAACGATGATCGATGAGTCGAATTATAAATAGTACTTTTTCCAACAAACATAGAATTACAGTAACTACTACAATCATCATAAAAATGACTAAAGAGATGATATTATGTACAATTGTGCAACATTGTTGTGAAAAAAATGACTCCATTTACATATACATATTTTACAGGGGACGTACAGAAACGGCAGTACGTACTATTTTTACTTATTCAGCGGGAAACAAAATAAAAATTAATAATCTTGATGATCTGAGGTGGTATTCCAATTAATTAGCAGTTAATTAGGCGGGGAGCCCCTAGGCATCAGTCTCGTTACTCTCCTCCATGAGGCCAGCTACTCTCAATCGCACGAATTCTTCAAAGACGAAATCAGCATCGCCTTCTCCTGCTTCGTGCTCTCTGGAAGATGAGGGGAGGAGCAAAATTTAAAAACACGGTGGAACCTCCGAATAAAGGACACGTTGGGACCGTCCTTTATAGGGAGGTTGTCCTCTGAGGTGGTTAATACAGAATCAGAGAAAAGTGACCCCAAAGTGTGTCCTTTATAGGGAGGTTGTCCTCTGAGGTGGTTAATACAGAATCAGAGAAAAGTGACCCAAAGTGTGTCCTTTATAGGGAGGTTGTCCTCTGAGGTGGTTAATACAGAATCAGAGAAAAGTGACCCCAAAGTGTGTCCTTTATAGGGAGGTTGTCCTCTGAGGTGGTTAATACAGAATCAGAGAAAAGTGACCCCAAAGTGTGTCCTTTATAGGGAGGTTGTCCTCTGAGGTTGGTTAATACAGAATCAGAGAAAAGTGACCCCAAAGTGTGTCCTTTATAGGGAGGTTGTCCTCTGAGGTGGTTAATACAGAATCAGAGAAAAGTGACCCCAAAGTGTGTCCTTTATAGGGAGGTTGTCCTCTGAGGTGGTTAATACAGAATCAGAGAAAAGTGACCCCAAAGTGTGTCTTATAGGGAGGTTGTCCTCTGAGGTGTGTTAATACAGAATCAGAGGAAAAGTGACCCCAAAGTGTGTCCTTTATAGGGAGTTGTCCTCTGAGGTGGTTAATACAGAATCAGAGAAAAGTGACCCCAAAGTGTGTCCTTTATAGGAGGTGTCCTGAGGTGGTTAATACAGATCAGGAAACGTGACCCCAAAGTGTTCTTTAGGGAGGTGTCTCTAGGTGTAATACAGAATCAGACAAAAATGACCCCAAAGTGTGTCCTTTATTAATCAGAGGTTCTGCTATGGACCAACTGACTTTTGCTAGACAAGTGTGGAGGTCAGGACCAACTAACTTTTGCTAGACAAGTGTGGAGGTCAGGACCAACTAGCCTTTGCTAGACAAGTGTGGAGGTCAGGACCAACTAGCCTTTGCTAGACAAGTGTGGAGGTCAGGACCAACTAGCCTTTGCTAGACAAGTGTGGAGGTCAGGACCAACTAGCCTTTGCTAGACAAGTGTGGAGGTCAGGACCAACTAGCCTTTGCTAGACAGTGGTGGAGGGTCAGGACCAACTAGCCTTTGCTAGACAAGTGTGGAGGTCAGGACCAACTAGCCTTTGCTAGACAAGTGTGGAGGTCAGGACAACTAACTTTTGCTAGACAAGTGTGGAGGTCAGGACCAACTAGCCTTTGCTAGACAAGTGTGGAGGTCAGGACCAACTAGCCTTTGCTAGACAAGTGTGGAGATCAGGACCAACTAGCCTTTGCTAGACAAGTGTGGAGGTCAGGACCAACTAGCCTTTGCTAGACAAGTGTGGAGGTCAGGACCAACTAGCCTTGCTAGACAAGTGTGGAGATCAGGACCAACTAGCCTTTGCTAGACAAGTGTGGAGGTCAGGACCAACTAGCCTTTGCTAGACAAGTGTGGAGGTCAGGACCAACTAGCCTTTGCCAGACATGTTTGGATGTAGTATTCCACTACTATGATGAAATTTTGATCATAAGTAGGAACCACAGACAAACTAACTAAGAAGCGAGTGAAGGTAAGATCATCACATGTAGCTGGCACGGGATAGCTTTCTTTACCGGATATAGCCCCTGATTAGGGAGTGTTGTTAGACTTACGCGTCAAACGTAATGAGGTTGTGGTCAATGAGATCGTGAACTGAGTTCTGTGACATCATTGCTGGGAGAAAGAGAGGAGAAGGTGAAGGGAGGAATCACAGTATGGACTGCATAATATAAGCAAGAAGAATGTAATCAGAGTATCATACACATAACCACGTGTAAAGACAACTTGCATCAGTATGAAAACGACAACAACATAATATATGTACACCAGAACAATCAGCTAATGTCAGGAGTCAAACTCAGAAACAAACTGAGCTACAGCTCATAGACACAAACGTCATCTCAGCTCCCGTCTGTCAACGCCCAATATGTATTACGTGCTCACCGTTTTCCATCTCTCCATTGACTTTCGCCTCCTCTGCTCCATCAGCAGCTGTCTTTCCCTCCTCCCCCTCTCCCTTCTTCTCCCCTCCCTCTCCTCCTCCTCCATCTCCCCCCTCGCTCGTCTTACCAGCCGGAGACTTGTACGGCAGGGTCACCATCTGGCTTATAACCGGTTTAGCGGGTTTCGGATTAGTTAGAGTAAATGGGAGCTCCAGGGTCAAGTCTCTGTAGAGGAAAAATGCATCGCAATAAACACACCAATAAGACAAATAAAGTGCATTATAACTGTGTATACAGATAAAGGGTAGCTACATCACATGCTGGCATGGTGTTTGATCACTCTGCAGTACTGTATCTATAATACATGTATTCCTTTCACAATATAAGCATTTATTCCTCCATCTGCACTGTGCCAAAGTCTTGAATGACCCATGGAATCTACAAACTCATAAATGGTATACACAGAGAGAGGACGACTTCCAAGTTCCAGCTAAAATCCCAACGCTGTAAAGAGCTACTTTGTGTGTAGGGTTAGTAGGAAAGGAGTAAAGGTGGTGATAAGAATAAGAATGATTGTGTGGTCAGTAGCAACAGCAAGGAGTGAAATAGTGAAAACAAGAATGATTGTTCTCACTTTCCAAAAGAGACGACGCATCTGACTTTGACGTTGTAGTGGACCATGATCCCCATTTTCTCTCTCGTCTCCCTCGTCTCCACCACCCCCTCTGGGAGACTGGAGAGAGAGGTATATACAGCAGTGAGAGAATAATGTAGGGCTCTCCATCTCTCTACTTCCTCTCTCTCCCTCCCCCTTCTCTTTCCCCTCCACTCTCCCATCTACTCTTTCTCTTTCTCCTTCTCTCCTCTTTCCTCTCCTTCTCTCCCTCCATTCCTTTCCTTCTTCTCATTCTCTTTCCTTCCCCTTCCTTCCCCACTCATCTCTCCTCCCTCTCTATCTTACATGGTGGAAGAGGCTAGACATGTATCTTCGTGCTTGATCTGCCCGTCCAGTGCCAGCCCTCTCTTGTCCTAGATGATAGAATGGTAAGCAGTGAAACACACGCAGGAAAACCACGACCGAGAAGCACAAGAAAGTTTACGTAAAACACCATTTCACATAAAAAGATCAAAGACCACTAGGTTAGCTCGCTCCGTCTCACCAACCATAGGCCTCGTGATATTATAGCTCATGGCAAAGTTCCCGCTCGGTTGGTTTACTGTAACCAACAACAAGGTCCTTTTCAAATCACTTTCCCCGTATTGTGTCTCTGACAATAACTATTGCTCCTTTGTGCAGACCTCACATTAGCAACATACGTATATTGTTGCCTCTCAAAAGAATTATATACCATGCTTCACTAGCCAAGCACAGAATTCCATACCCCACCACCACCCCATAGGTCTTTGATGAAACAGGCAACATGTAGACTATATAGTGTCTTACTCTATTGTCACTGAGTAGAGGGGTCATTTCATACGTCTTTTGTAGAGCCCCACCCGCGTGAACTGGGAACCCATCACTAAAACAGACAGTCGCCAAAGGGTTAAACTCAGACGTGCAGTCGGGAGTGATGGGGTTAAATGCACAACTCACTCGGAATCCACTTGGGCCACTACACACTTGTACTCCGACTGAGCAAAGAGGCATATTGACGCAAACTGTCTCACTGGGAGAAAAGAAATCATTTACATAGACACACACACACACACACACAACAGTCAGCACAGAAGGTGTTTCACTACGATGCATAATACAGCTAAATAGTAGGGTCGTTCAATGGTAAGGGGAATAAACCGCCACCTGAAGATGGTTGACCCGCAAAATAAGCTTCAAAAATACTTATACATGTCCTTTTGTTTACATTATGTTTGTGTTGCCTCTACATATGAACGTTTATATTTACACGTGTACATTGATTTGCATGTTTGTGTTTACCTTGGACTCTGATTTTCTTGACAGTTTTTGAGGATCTGTTAGCGATTGAGATGTTTACTTTGATCGGCTCTCCGTGAGAGTACGTCTGATGGGTGTGTGTGTGTGTGTGTGTGTGGGTGTGTGCGTGTGTGATTGTGTGTGGTTGTGTATAGAGATGGAAAACAAAGAAACAGTAACGGAACAGATGTTTTTCTTTCTCTTTCCTCTGTTCTCCTAGCCTCTGGTCCACTGACCACTTTCCGCAATACGAGTTTACATAAATGCACCCACCTTTCCCCCTATCTTGGTTTCGAAACAAGGTCTGAGACTTAAAGGCACCGTGGCAGTGACATAAGGGCTAAATTTAGAAACTGTTACTAAAACAGAAACTTAATTGCATTCTAGCACTGGGCCCTGCTGTTTGTTCTATATTTAGTAACATTTCTAAGTTTAGCCCTTATGTACTGACACATTCCCATTAATTTTCTCCCTCTCTTTACAAACTGCTTACGCTTTTGTATTGTGCCCGAGTTTCCCTTATCGGAGGTTCAACTGTACTTACCCCTTTGTCAAGGTTGGCCTCCACCAGCAGTGGATGAGAGCTGAGCATGAAATCTTTGGATACGTCGGTGGTTGGCTGGAGGAAGAGAGAAGAGGAGACAAGGAGGGAGGGAGGGTAGGGTTTGAGAGGGTCAAATTGTAATGTATTTCATGACACCCTGAATTTACCACGAATTTGAACCGAATGTCAGCGTGCAATATCACGACAGAAGTACGACAGTTCTTTCTAGGCTACTTGTATGACCAACGAAAATGTGCCGCTATACGGTAAGTGAGTGGGTTTGGACATCTGCTTACTCTTTGCGTCTGTTCTTCAGGTGCGTGGGTTATCTTCTTGATAGCCAGACGAACAGAATTTCTATTAAAAAAACGCAAAACGATACACACATAACTATGCGACCTAGAACGGAAAGAGTGTACGAATTAAATCTTTGCAATCAGTAGGTCTACCAACTTTCCATTATGTAAACACAACGTCTGACCGATTTGTCACTTAGAGAACTTTCAAGAGCTACTTTTATGTCAGGTATTACATCACTATTGTAGTTGTCGCTGAAGTATTGAACTAACACAGCTGTGTTGTATTAGTTGCAGACCTTTTCTCGATCTTGTCTTCAGGTAGTTTTCCGATGAAGCACCTGAGGATGAAGTCTACTCCACATGGTTTGTCAGCCTCTCCCTGTCCTGGCTGAAGGGACACTGAAGATGGCAGACCTCGGTTTAGCTGGAGGGGGGAGAGGGGGAGAGGGGTAATAAACTCTCATAAAAAAGAAAAAGAAGTGTCCTTTGGCTTTCGCAGCTTTACTCACAGCAAGTGGCTTCAAAATTATCATGGTCATTTGTTTTTTCGTCAGGGGAAAATACTGTAATTTTCCATGTTACTGCACAAAAATATTACGCTGTTCATTTAGCAGCCTGTTATAAAGTTCACTTGTGTTTTTCGTCAGGGAAAATACTCTCTCTCATTCCATTATACCACAAAAATGTTATGAAAGAGAGTCACTCCTAAACAGCCTATTGATAATTTTCACATGTGATTACTTCACTGCTGTTGTCTGCTGCTACGTATTATGAAGTACGTACTGAGAATGTGAACGGGTAGGCGTTCCTTCCGAGTTTCTTGAGAAGTCTGACTTGTAAGAGAGTGAGGAGCTGAGGTTGAGATGGTCTGTGGGTATTAGCCTGCATCCTCTACCTCATGGACGGGCACTTGAGAGAGGTAGAAATGGAGAAGGGACGGAGAGAGAAATAATACGAGGAGAGGTGAGAGAGAGAGAGAGAGAGAGAGAGAGAGAGAGAGAAGAGTAAGGAGGGAAGGGAGAGTTGGGGGGAAGTCCTGAGTTGTCAAGTAACAGCGGTGGTGTCCACGTCGATGAGGTCACGTCTGTTCAGAGTGAGTCCAGAACGTCCAGTCGTCTCTGAATATCAGAAAAAACAAACGGGAAAACACTGCAAGTGAAAAAGAGGGGGAAAGGAGGGAGAGAAGGAGAGGGAGAGAAGGAGAGGGAGAGAAGGAGAGAAAGAGAGGGAGAGAACGGAGAGGAAAGGAGAAGGAAGGGAGAGAAGAAGAGAGGGAGAGAAGGAGCAGGGAGAGAAGAAAGAGGAGAGGGAGAGAAGGAGAGGGAGAGAAGGAAGGGGAAGGAGGGGGAAAAGAGAGGAGAGGGAAGGAGGAGAGAAGGCAGAGGGAGGAGGACGTAGGGCGCGGAGATAAGGGAAGAGGGAGACGAGAACAAGGGAGGAGTTGTTACTATTAGTGGGTGCATTCTTAGCAATGTGCTCTGTCTGCTCTGCGGTAAAGTAACTTCGTCAATCAAAACCAACCGGACTTTCCGACCCGTGAATTTACTTGCTGACTATCCAGGAAGCCTTTCAAGCCCCATGTTTAGCGTACTTTTTTGCCAGATGTTACATACAATCATATCCCAAATGGGTTTGCAGAAGGAAAAAGAAAGGTGGACAAAATAGTGATAAAGGGAAACAAAATTGCACACATTGTGGGTAACCTAGGTTTTTTCTTTTTTTTTTTTTGGGTTTTTTTTTTTTCTTTTTTTTTTTTTTAAACGGTCATCGGTATCAACCCGACAACTATCCCGGGTGTCACCCATCCGCAAAGCAAAAATAAACAGAACCACGGTGGTCATAGAGCCCAATTTTTTTTTTATTTTTTTTTTTATTTTTCCAATAGTGAAAGTTATTCACTCCACCATTACAGGCACACACCTTTCCTATCTTTCTTTCCATCTCTGCCAAAGTACTCTGGGTCGATGAGTACCACACCATCTGCGGAAGAAGAAGGGCACTTATGTCACATTACTAACTCCACATTGCAACTATATTGACATTTAATTTTCCAGCAATTTACGGTAATATCCTTGCGACGTGGCAATGCGGTAAGGCGACGTATTGTGAACCCAGTCTAAGCAACGCTTGCGTAACAAAGAAATCAGCGTGCCATAATTACAATCATTGTATAACCACATGTGTATGTACCATGTTACATACACTAAGTGGGGGAGTATAATTATTACACTAGGTACAGCGAGAAACACATGGCATCCAGGTCATTAAGTAATTGGAACCAAAACACACGAAATACACCGATACTTAATCCATGTTTGTGTTTCAATAGAACGACTAGTTAATAGGTTTACCGATAGGGTCGACTTTCGTAACATGATCGACAAAGTCTCGCTTGCCAACGTAGACGGTTATCTGCAAGAAACAAACATGTACCAAACATGAAAACAAGGCCATATATAGATAACAGGAAACAAGCACGTCTAGTCTTGTTGAAGCTGAGGGGAAAAGGGAGAAAACAGTACCTTTCCGTTGGGTGATGTTTTCTTGAAAACTCTGTATATAAAAATGAAAACCAAACATTATCACAGGAGTGTTTATAATTATTTATAGATTACAATTTGGTGGTTTTTAAAGGGAATTTTATATTTACACATAATTAGAGGAGACTATTTGGGGATTACTTATACGTTTGGATTTTGGGATTTCTTATAGGTTTTGGACTAAATTCAGTTGACACACATACTATGAAACGTGGACATTTGGGGAGCTTGCATATTTGGGAAGGTGTATATACATGGAATTTGTGTCGCCTGGTATTCAGGAAAAGCGCGGAACAGGGGTGCAATTTGTATGTCAGTTCGCTGCGCACCCCACCCTCTTACAGAGAGACAGCGAGAAAGAGAAAGCTTGGGAATGGTGCCCTAATACTTGGACTACCCGGCCTATAGCACCATCACACAAGCTTATGTTGGATCACACGACTCCCAGGTACATGTATGTACAACACTTGTTGAAAAGGAGCTGCCCTGGGTCGGACTCGAACCCACGACACTGTGAATTCTCTAGAAGAGTGCCGAGCTACCAGGGCATCTTAGCAGGCTGGAGGCTCGAAGCCTGAAATACAATACAACACAAGGCAAAGGTATATATATACACACTGTGCTTTGGTGTACATACGTATGCGGCATACTCCTAAAATAGACCAAAGTATATTTGAGACATGTCAACCAACCACATGTCACCGAAAGCATCTTCATGGACGCTACCTACATAGACACCCATTTACGTATATAGACAATTGTACAGATGGTAAGAGGTGCCCAATGAAAGAAAGTTTAATGAGATTCCTAGAGTGCTCCAAGAAGCTCAGAAATGCTTACCAACAACACAGCTCGATCACCCCACGCCCATGTGCGCAAGCATGTGTGTTCAAATCTCATCATAATAATAGATGGCATTGCATTGATATTCTCGGCAACACTTCCCCCACCCAGTGTACATCAACCATGAACCATTTCCCTCCCATCACACATGTTTCTAGACTGCACTACTCATTGTGGACGATACAGCGGTTCTTATATACTTACATATTATGGTGACTTACGAAGTGCATACCTCACAGTTGAGGAATGCGTGGAATTGAATACCGACATCAAAGCTTGGCAGCCACTGCTAACAGGGCTATACACTGGCAGCTAAGCCTGTCCCACATGCACTTCTCAGCTACATACACTGCCAAAAAACAGTTATTATACAGAGGGTCTATAGAGTCCGGCTAGCTGAGAACTAGCGACACATACAAAAGATCAAAGGGCCGAAGGAGCGTAGAACACACGCCCAACACACACCTACAACCGAGTAATCAGCATTGTATTGCTGCCGGTTCTCGCACGCATCGTACACGCACGCCAGGAGCTCACCTAGTCCCGTCCCGCTTGGAAAGCTTCTTGGCTTCCGGAATCTCTTCCTTGTTCATCAGCTGCTGTTTCTCCTCCTCTGTCCCACCCTCCACGGCCGCCATAGTCTACCACAACTGCGTCTCTCTTTCCCTAAAGCAGCTAACGTGCGCCTCCCTCCAGCTCTCTTTCGGGGGCACATTCGCTCCGCGGAATTAAAATGACGTCACATACGGAAACGGAAACAAATTCGGTAATGACGTCAAAATCACTAATTAGTCCTCGCACAAGTCTGTGAGCATGCGCGGTAGAGGACAGGGACTCGGAATGACGTCGTCAGTGGGAATCTGAAGTTTTTTGCTGGTCTTGTGGACCTCACTACCTTCAGGCCGGGCCCAAAAATTGGCCCCCTGCAGAAATCACAGAGGTTCTCATCGCACGGGGATCTCCTGCAATCAAGAATTTCTCTGATGGCATACGGCAGTCCTTCATCTCTTTCCATGGCTAATGCATTCACAACAGTACAGCACATATCTACCAGTGCCTGCAGCCAAAAAACACAATAACTGACTTGAGAAAGTTAGTGCAACAAGCAGACCCTAAAATTGATGTTCACGTGCTAATGAGCAGGTACTTTTACACCCTTTTGACGTTTTGTGCCTATAATGTGTCTGTGCAATCAGATTAGACAAACCCCTCTATGTAATCCATAACTTTTTGCAGGGACCCATCGTAGCCGTTATTTCTTACATGCAAAAGAGGAAGATGCGCTTGTATTTCTATGCATGTCGTCCTTGTGTACTCCTGACCTGTGGCGGTGATCGGCAGTTTTCTCTCCAGAGGAAAGGGTGTAGGTAGTTGCCTGATATGTGGAGGTGGGTGAGAGGGAGGGAGAGGAGGGAGGGAGGCAGTCCAATCAGCTCGTTGCTCTCAACGTTCAGCCGTTGAAGTGTCCTACCAGCACAACAACACAAACACAAAAGCCATGATAGACTGTTAATACACGGCACAACTTTGCATGCATCTTTAGTCTCATGGAAGTCTCATGGAAGTTGCACCATGTATATACGTTGGGCAGAAGTTGCATGCTACTAGTTGCATGGAAATAGAATGGTTGTCTATTCGACCCAACTTGTGTCATGCAACAAAAATCACAACATACACGGCAACTTTATCCCATGCAACATGTTGGGCTTTATGCAACAATACACTACCATGCGAGTTTTTGGCAAATGTTATTCTCACAATTGTACAGTCCTACTTATGGGTCTATGCGTATTTGAGTACCCAGTTTAGTTATATTACGATACCTCTATGATAATTACCAAAATTATGATACCCCTATGATAATTAACCTGAGTTTGGAGATGTTTCGGGAAAGATGTTGTATGGAGTTGTGAGAAACATCGAGTGTTTGGAGTGATGGTAGCTCAAACAGACTGCAGCACAAGGGAGACAATGATCTTAGGAAATTTCATACTCTTCACTTCCATCCATTCATAGCAGACACTCACCCTGAAGGAAGACTTGTGAGAGCGTTGAATGAGATACAAAAGTCCTCTAGTTTTTCGAGCCGCTTGATATCTGAAAGATAAAACTATGTATAGATGTATTTCTTAATTCTTAAGAAGGCGTGTATGGTACCGTTTGGTATATGCTGCACTGGATTGTTTCTCATTCTCAGTACTCTCAGTTGAGTGAGCTCCAAAATTTCAGCAGGAAAAACCTGTCAGTAGTAAAACCTCTGAATAGATGACACCTTGGAGAAACCGAAAGTCCCTTTATTCAGAGGCTTTTTCACGTTTATAATGTTTTTTGAGGCAGAATGAAGTGTCCTTTATAGTAATGTGTTCAGAGGGTCCTGTTCGGAGGTTTTGTACCTGTTCGTGCTATGGTATGGTATAAAGCTATGGTATATACCCTGGAGAAAGAGATTGACTATTAGACTCACTCTGAGGCCATTGAATGACAGATTGAGGCAAGTGAGGGTGAGGGAGAGAGGGGAGAGGGGAGGAAGGGACACAAGAAAGTGTGCCTTCAGACTCAACCTGAACCCTCCCTCCAACATACTCTCAAGAATGGCCACTTCTGATGGAGATATGAGCGGCTGATCCCCACTATCTGCCGGTGAACAAAGCACACCATATCAGTGGATCCCACATGCAAGTAGCAATTATTATCAAACTCTATGTGCATAAAGTGGGTAAAATAATTACCCTAAAGCCTGGTTCAAAATACAACGCTAGGCTCGTTTCGTTTCGTCAGCTACCACTGTATATAATATTGTCAATTTGTGTGCAGGTAAGGTGTATATACGTATATACCAAAGGGAGAATTACTGCGACCCTCCCCACAGAAGTAGCGTGAGGTAGAAGATCTGAAGACAATGTCACCAGGGTTTGGGGAGGGCCACAGTAGTTGTTGCCTCTCTCTCCCTCCCTCTTCCTCAGTCCCTGCTCTCCGTGACTCGGCCAGGGCAACTGACACCATTGCTTCCAGCTCTAGAAAAGAGGGACATAGTTTTTATCTGGCAAAATTTAATGATGCTTTTAAAAAGTCAGTCTAACCAAGCAACATTTGGTGGTGCGGTTTTCTTCCATTCGGAACACTATGATCCACTGCAAAAGAACATTACAGAGCTTTATTAAAAGAGTGTACAATGTACTTCTGTTAGTATATATGATTACTGCATTATCCAACCAGTGAGAATCATTGTGTTGAGTGTGTCTTGTCGAGGAATGTGAGTTGCAAACCATCCGGTAAGCTTTAGGTAGTTCTGTCGCGAGAGGACCTTCTCTCTCAGTCGCGTTCGCGGAGGTTCATACAGAGCTGCTTCCTCAGCCTCGTCAAGGTCAGAAAACAGGGGGGCAAACTCATTATCATCTACTTCTGGCTCTGGAGAAAGAGCCTCTTCAATATCTGGGACCTTTCGTTCTTTTCTGTCTGATTTCTGCTTGGTTGAGCACCTTTTGCCCCTGTGAGTCTTTGATTTTCTCTGTGGGAAAGGCGGGGGACCTCCGACGTGGTGTTGGTCCGAGCTGTCCTCTTCACGAATGTTCGGATGGTGGTGGAGGCGACGGGAGGAGCTAGGGTGACGGTGTGGGGACGTGGGGGTGGGATGGTGACGCGGGAGAGGGTGTAGGGGAGTAGAAACGCTCCCGAGTTTCTCCTGCAGACCCGAGCCAAACGTACCTGGCACTTTTTCTCCGGGTCCCACAAACCGTCGTCTCGCTTCGTTCGAGAACGCGCCTCTGCAAGGCTTCTGTACCGGCTGAGGAGGTGGTCTGGGTCTTCTCAGTAGAGGGAAAGACTGCAGCCGCTCCTCCTGCGATGCTGGACGAAGAATTGACTTCTCTGTCATTTTTTCCACGAGCGCAGTTTACGTGTAACCATGGCAATAGTCGCGGGGGTGTAATATTCGGCCCCTCGTGACACGCATTTATTTTATCATGTGGGCTGATCCCAAATCAAACGCAGGAAAGAAGCGGACAGGGACCTAAAGAGGAGCAGCACTCGGCCATGGCTGCCTGCAACAACACGACTACTTCGGCGCTGCTGCACATAGCTCCGTGCGACGTGGAGGAGGCGGCCGATCGGCTGCTAGACTTCGCCAGGGCCTATACCGGGGGAGAGGAACCGTACGATGATATCGGGAGCGTCGTGAACTTCTCCAACCAGTCGGGGCTCTTCACGCTCTCCGACGTGGAGCTGGACATCAGCGACACGCGCTCTGAGAAAATCCACACTTTCGACAGCGCGGCGCTGCTCCTAATCATGGCCCTCCTCTTTCTCACCGTCATAACTATATGGGTCTTCAAGGCACGGCAGCTCAGGGTATTTCACGAGACGGGCCTCTCGCTAATATACGGTGAGACCACCCCGTTACACGCGCGGCGTTCGAGCCTGCTTTTCTAGATGTGAAATTACTAGTATTCTAATTAGTGCACACTGGATGTTTGAACTTGAAACCCAAGCCAAGAGAGTTCGCAGTTGAATATCCTGTGGCTTCTATACCCTCATTCACCCCCGTTTCGTACCTTACTATACCCACATTTTTTCCCATCAGGTGTAATTATAGGTTTGATTCTGAACTTTGCCTTCCCTCCGAGCGAGTCCCTGCTCTACGACCTGGCATGCCCGCAGTACGAGTGTGACGGAGTCACTCCGAGCAGCTGCGCCGACGTCTCTAGTTTCCAGATCGGAGAAGACATACAGTTGAGATCGGCCGGCGGGGATCGCTGCAAGAACGGAATAGAGGGCGAAAACGTGGTCATAGCGGAAGTGCTTGGAAAAGTCTTCAAAGACAGAAATGGAAACTACATTGAACAAACTGTGAGAGTCCTTCTACTATAGGTGGAATACTATAATATGTATGTATATATTCAACATTGCCACATACAACTTTTTTTGTTTCCCTAGTTGCTGTTCAACCCAGAACTGTTCTTCTTTGCTCTTCTGCCACCCATCATATTCCAGGCTGGATTTAGTCTAAAAAAGGTATTCAGACCACTCAACTCTGTTTATTTGGTCATTAACCTTTTTATCTCCACCTCTTCCCCCTCCCCTCTCTGTCTCATTCTCCACAGAGGCATTTCTTCAGGAACCTAGGCTCGCTGTTTCTCTACGCATTCGCGGGTACTACAATCTCTACCTTTGTCATCGGGTTAGCTCATCCCTACTCATGTTGCTAGCATGTTTTCTTGTACCTGTTCATGTTATCATGTACTAGTCATGTGCCTTGTCACGTCATAAGCAGTCTCTCTACATGTAGATAGGGGGTTGGAAGTTAGCCAGGGGGGCAGGGGATAAGAGGAATTTACCCATTATCTGCTTCCTCTATGTCGCAGTATTGCGTGAAACTCCTTAGCTTTATACTGTCTCAGTGTCTACCTCTCAGGGCTATTCTTTGGGTGTTCACACACATGCGCATTGTGTGTGTGTGCGTGTCTGTCAGTTTCTGTGTGTTACACTTAGATGTGCAGTAGATGCTGCGAAAAGTACGAATATTTAGGCCCAATTTTCACACTCACTTCTTATGCTCATTGCACTGCATTCTCCAACTTTAGATGGTTGGTTCCCCCCGCCTTCTTTCTAAAAGTAGAAAAAGTTTAGGCCATCCTACTCTTATACACTGCACACTGCAGCAATAGGCAAAGTATTCGAGATGGTTGGTTGGCCCGTCCTTCGCCCCACGGTGTACGAAAATTTGGGCCCAATATTATAACCCACTATACTTGCTATGATTTCTGGAGCATATCTTGTCTTCATATTATTGTTCATGTTTGTCGGTAAATGGTGCACAAATTCCTTTTTCTATCTCTCTCTCTCTGTCACACACAGTGGTCTAATGTATGGCTACACTCAGACTGGGACTCGAAGTGGAGGGATCTAATTTTGCAAAGCTGACGGGGCAACCCATCCCTGGACAGTTCAAACAGACCATCATTCCCTCCCTCCTCTTTGGTTCCCTCATCTCTGCCACTGACCCTGGTATATACTGCAGTGTTCTGCTGCCCACATCTGTTAATTGAGGTTTCCCTGTTTGGAAGACATCTCTCCCAGGCTCTCGCCTCATCTCTGCCACTGACCCTGGTATATACTGCAGTGTTCTGCTGCCCACATCTGTTAGCCAGTTGGCAACAACCACTAGATCAATTTTTCACGTGTCTCTACTTTTGGTGATTGTGGCCTTTGAGTTTTGCCACCACTCATCCTCAGCAGAACCATGTCTTCAGTATACAGTGACTTCTTTTGCACACAGCAGTTCTTATTGTAGCACACCTTATAGAGTGGGGCATTGGGTCTGCATTCTTCCACTAGTAGTCCACTATGTTTTAATCATGTATGTTTGACTAGTTAGTATGTTATAGTAGACAAGAGTTTGGCCAAATGAGCACACTTGGAGTTTGTCTAGAGAGTAGGGAATTTAGTTTACAACTTTCTCTTCCTCTCTCAATGTCCTGTGAAGACCTATAATGCTTTTAACTTCCTTTCCACTCTCTGCTTCTCTCTCTCCTCTCCCCCTCTCTCCTCCCTCCCTCTCTATCCCACTTCTCTCCCCTCATCTATCTCTTCACCCACAGTGACAGTACTGGCCATATTTCATGACCTGCATGTGGATCATGATCTCTATTCTCTTGTCTTTGGAGAAAGTGTCATGAACGATGCTGTCGCCATCGTCATGTTCAGGTAAACAAAACAATTTATACATTTCGCGGATTAAGCTGAAACTTTCAAAACTGTATGCTTTTCACACAAAAACTCTTTCATTGAACGTGTAATAGTGAAGACACTGATTTTTGCTCTATACAGTATGTATCACTATAATAATATGGTAGTTAGGCCGCGAGTCCGTAAAATCTAAGTGTGTTTGAAGCCCAAAGTTGTGGAGTTCTGAGTGAAAGGCCTGAGGTGCGTGAGTGCGTACTAAGTAGGTTAACACGCGTAGTATGCCGTGGTTCACTAGCGTCATAAATGTATGGGACTATGATGGAGAGTTTTGTTCATTGATTCTATATGCTGTATCCCGCGATCCTACACGTGCAGGTCGATAGATGAGTATTCTCCAGACGAAGGAGGAGGCAGTTTCGAGGCCGTGGCCCTCCTCAAATCAATCGGCAATTTTATTGGCATTTTCATTGGTTCTTTCATCCTCGGGACGCTCATGGGCCTCCTTACCGCTCTGGTATGTATGGCACTTTTGGTTACATACAACAGCTTTAAGTATACCAATGATATGAGGTTCCGTAAAATTTTCAAGAACCCATTAATTTATGTCACAGTAACTTCCCTGCACTGTGACCACAGGGAGTATTATACTGTGTAGGAAAGCATGTCTGCTACTTGCGTGCACTCGCCAGAAATGCGTAGCATTCGTTCTAGTGATTTACTGTATTAGTGGCCTTGTTACTGACACCAGTGTGTGTGTGTGTGTGTGTGTGTGTATCGTGTGACTGCAGCTGATGAAGTTCTCGAACCTCAGAGCCTATCCTCTACTGGAGACGTCCATGTTCTTCATCATGTCCTACTCCACCTTTCTGTTTGCCGAGTTTGCCGGACTTACCGGTGAGGGCTGTCCCCTTTTCTCTCTCTCCTCCTACTTCTCCCCCATTCCTCTCTTTTCCTTGCTCCCTTACTCCCTCTCTCGTTCTTGTTCTCTCTCTCTCTCTTCCCCCCTCCCTCCCTCCCTCTTCCTCTGCCCGCAGGTATTGTGGCTGTGCTATTCTGTGGGATAATGCAGTCGTACTACACCTTCATCAACCTATCGGAGGAATCCCGACGCAGAACCAAAGACCTCTTTGAACTCATCAACTTTCTCGCGGAGAATTTCGTCTTTTCCTACATGGGCCTCTCTCTCTTCACCTATAAGAACCACCAATGGGTGCCTGGTTTCATCATATTCTCTTTCGTATCCTCCATCACTATAGTATACTGGAGAGGGAATTTGTGTTAGGAACAAATTTTATTTGGGGTGGGGGTTAGGAGCAAAAATTGGTCGGAAAAAGTGTTCGGGGGTGAAAATGCTGCAGTTTGGGGGGGGTCCAAATGTTGCTAAGTGTGGCTTAATTAGGTTATGGTGTGCGTAATTCTTGATGTACATCTCTGTTGGGAAAACTGTTAAGTATTTTATGTGGAAAAAGTAGCGTGTATACATAAGTCCCACAAATTACTATCACATTTTGATTGACATTGTTCCAAATGATTTAGTCCAGTATGTAGTATATATCCTTGACGGAACATGTATGAAACGATCAGGTGGCCATTTTCGCTGGTCGAGTCATCAACATCTACATCCTCTCGTTCCTGCTCAACCTCGGCCGAGCCACGAAGATAAAGTTTCGTTTTCAGCACATGTTGGTGTTTGCCGGTCTGCGAGGGGCCATAGCCTTCGCGCTCGCCATCAGAAACACGCAGAGTCAAGCGAGACAGCTCATATTTACCACAACGCTGGTGATCGTGATGGGTACCGTCCTGGTGTGTGGAGGCTTCACCACACTCATGCTACAGTTCCTCAGAATCAAGTGGGACCTCTTTTCACCCCCTCTTCTCTCTTTCTCTCCTCTATGTACATGTTCCTTCCCCTTTCTTCCCTTCCCTTCATTCCACTGTAACAAGTTACACTACAGTATAGACCTTAGCACTTAACCAGCCACGGACACATAAAATGTTGTATGGGGTTTATAATAATACACCATACATCAATTTATGCTTATTTAAGCAAATCCCCATGGCGCCCAAAGGGATTTATTAACAGACTTGCTTACTAACTGCTGGGTTTTGCTGAAGTGTCTGTGTTTTTAATTTTCAGAGTTAAAGTAAAGGACGATGGAGGTGGACTACAAGTTGATGTACGTAAGATTAGTGTATACCGGAAACTCTCGAGGGAGATACCTTTCGCGTTTTTTTTGTAGCGAATGCGAACGCTGCGCAGAATAATTTCACAGTTGCTTCTTCCTCGGTGGAAGTGTGTCGCACACAGTGTTAGAGTTTTCGTGATCGGCTAATAAACCGCGAAAGTTTCCACCCTCGAAAGGTTCCCGCTATACAGTATGTATATACTTACCAGCAGCCAACATGGAGATGTATATATAAACTGATGGTGTGTGTATACAACTGTACTGATTAAGTGGTATAATATAGACTGATGGTGTGTGTACACAACTGTACAGTAATATAGACTGATGGTGTGTGTCTTATGCAACTGTACAGGGGGTTGAAATTCCGTACAATCCCAAGTCTGGCAACTGGTTCATAGCCAAATGGAGCAAGTTGGACAAAGAGTGAGGAAATACACAATTACTAATTGTGGGACGGGACAAATTTTTCTCAGTATCTAAACACTAGCAAGCAATCCTTGTCAAGTTTTTTGTCCGTATGAAAGGTGTAACTTTAACGATTCATTGACGTTCTTCATGGGTAGCTAAAATTGTCATAATTGCTACAAAAACATTTGGTATAATACTAAGCTCAGCTGCTGTGTGTGACATTGTGTTGGTATGATTTTACCGTGCAAGAATGCAATTAGGTGTCGTAGCTGCATGATGATAACTATACTGCCGCATTCTCTTAAATTTAACTCCACACACACACACACACAGGTATCTGATCCCAATGTTCACTCACTACGGACGGAGTGTGGGGAAGTTTCTGCCCCAGTTCTGTGTCAGCTTCTGCCGGTCCTGTCGGCCTCCTGACTTCAGAGTGAGTGAAAATAACACCACACCTATTGTATGTTAATATACAGTGGAACCTGGACCCGTTGAGACCTGGTATTTTAGAGGGAGGTTGTCCTCTCTTCAGCCCTTTTGACGCCATGGGTGTCTCCTTAAATTAGCAGAAATTGATGTATACTAGTATATTATATTAATGCCTAGTATAGCCATATATAAATTCGTATGGACATATGGAGGCTCTGGGCATGCCCGTGGCTTGCTAATGGTTAAAATGTACTAGAACGATAGAAAAGTGAACGTTTGGAACCTCAAAATGTGTCCCCTTTTTCAGGATGACATAGTATCGTTTGTGGAGGAGGAGAGTGAGAGTGAGGAGGAGGAGGAGGAGGAGGAAGAGGAGGACAAGACGCTGTCCTTCAGACACCATTCTCTCGGGGGAGACGAGGAAGACGGGCCAGAGGTTAGACAACAGACAACTATGTACTATAGCTCCCTGCTGCAGGTTTGCATTGCCTTAATTAGTGCACACTGTACGTATACAGCATCAAATTCTTCCCCTACCAAAAACAATTTTACCTTCTCCCACGCGTTATGAATTGCGTGCGTCCTCTCCCTCTTCCCTCTCAGAGTGACATTGGTCTCGGTGTAGAACCCGCCAGAGGAGGACCATCGTACGGTTCCCGTGGCTACCACAAGTTGGATGAATCCCAGGAATCTCATTTGTAGCACACACACACACCCCAGGGACATCACATCTCTATCACCTTTAGCCCGTTTGAAGAAATTGGATTTACCTTTTTTGCTTAGAGTAATATTGTGTGCTTTCTTGTGATCTCATTATGTTGTGTTGTTGCGTAGGTGTTTTTTGCCAACTGGCCAACTGAACATGATCACGTGACCGATATCCAATCAAAACTCAGCGTACGTAACTTTCGCGGGTGTTTGGCGGCAAACCACGCGGTCTGGTGCGGGATCTTTGATCTGCCTGGGGAAAACCAGAAAGAAGGAGGGATTTTGCGGATTTTCGGCAAAGGGAGAGAAAGTTGGGAGATCATGGACGTGGCGGCTCGGTCCCAGCCGCGGCAGGCCGTCGTCAAGGACATCCTTGGAGAGCGTGTCCAGAAGATGTTTCAAGACTTTCTCGAAGAGTACGTCGGTTATTTAGGTAGCTATATTATAGCTAGCTGTGGGCGGGAAAGAGATTTCTGGGGCGTCTCTCTCTCTCTCACACACTCTCCTCTCTCCCCTCTCAACATTGTGAACCAGTCTTCTCCCCCCCCCCTCTCTCCCTTCACTCTGCCTCCATGCATGTGCAGTTTCAGAAGCATCTTGTTGTAGCTTCTCTTTACCTGTATGTGCAGGTTCAGAAGCGTCTTTCTCTTCTCTCTCCTCACTCCGTTGCCTTATTGTAGCTTTTATCTATCTGTGCAGGTTTCAAGAGGACGAAGGAGAGTTGAAGTATCTCCTGCCGGTCAAGGAGCTGATGCGTCCGGAGAGAAACACGCTGCTAGTCAGTTTCAGGGATGTGGAGGAGTACAGTACAAAGCTGGCTACCATCATACAGGAGCAGTACTATCAGTGAGTGCGCTGGCTTTGCTACAGTACTATCAGTGAGTGCGCTGGCTTTGCTACAGTACTATCAGTGAGTGCGCTGGCTTTGCTACAGTACTATCAGTGAGTGTGCTGGCTTTGCTACAGTACTATCAGTGAGTGCGCTGGCTTTACTATCAGTGAGTGCGCTGGCTTTGCTACAGTACTATCAGTGAGTGTGCTGGCTTTGCTACAGTACTATCAGTGAGTGCGCTGGCTTTGCTACAGTACTATCAGTGAGTGCGCTGACTTTGCTACAGTACTATCAGTGAGTGCGCTGGCTTTACTACATATCAGTGAGTGAGCTGGCTTTGCTACAGTACTATCAGTGAGTGCGCTGGCTTTGCTACAGTACTATCAGTGAGTGCGCTGGCTTTGCTACATATCAGTGAGTGAGCTGGCTTTGCTACAGTACTATCAGTGAGTTTGCTGGTTCTGCTAGGGTCTTTGTTTTCTACACTGTTATTCTGACTCGTAGGGTTTTAGCCAGTGAGCAACTGAGAAAGGAGGGGAGAAGGGGTTGACTGACTACTAGCCACATACTCACTCATTGCAAAGCATAAAAGCACAGAGAGAAAGAATGATTACTCCCTGTTTCCTTGCTTTAGCACAGAAGGGAGGGGAGAGAAAGAATGATTACTCCCTGTTTCCTTGCTTTAGCACAGAAGGGAGGGGAGAGAAAGAATGATTACTCCCTGTTTCCTTGCTTTAGCACAGAAGGGAGGGGAGAGAAAGAAGGATTACTCCCTGCTTCCTTGCTTTAGCTAAACCCCTGGGCCCACTGAATGCCATATATACTGCATGGTGATAAATCTGCCCTTTGAACTGCATGTTTTCTTTCTATATCTCTCTCTTCTCTCTGTTGCAGTGTGTTTCCCTTTCTCTGTCTGTCTGTTCGAAACTTTGCTCGTGATCGCGGTGAAGTGACGGTCCAGAAAGACTTCTACGTAGCGTTTGAGGAAGTTCCCGCAAGACACAAGTGAGTGAGAGAAAATAATTGATGGTGAACCGTAGAATTATCGTCTTATGCCATTAGTATTAGTACTTACGTTTTTTTTGCAATTGCATGCAAAATATTACTGTCACGACGTAAGTTATAGCAATAAGGGAAAAGAAAAAACTTGGTCCATGTGAGTCTCGAACTCACGACCTTGGCGTTATCAGCACCACGCTCTACCGACTGAGCTAATGGACCTTGATGGTTTTAAGGGGGTAAATCCAAGCATCCACACTAGTTCCGCAAATTAGTGTTAGTGGATGAATGAAAAATAACGTCTGAGCGTGTCTTGTGTGATAGTCTACTGCAACGATCTACAGAGTGCGTGAGCTGACGACGGCCAAGATAGGGACCCTCCTGAAGATCAGTGGGCAGGTGGTGAGGACCCACCCCGTCCACCCCGAGCTGGTCTCAGGCACATTTCTGTGTCTGGAGTGTCAGACACAGATTCCCGATGTCGAGCAGCAGTTCAAATTCACCCAGGTTCGTATTATTACGTGTGTATATATTCATTGCCAAGTTTAAGTCTATCCTTTTGTGTATGAACTCTAACTTTTTTCACTTGGTACGTATGTACGTTTGCAAAACGGCATTGCGTCATTGTTGTCCTGTTTATTGTTGTTGTTTGTTTCTCTGTACACAGCCGACCGTGTGTCAGAACCCAAACTGTGTGAACCGACGTCGCTTCATGCTCGACATAAACCAGTCTCGCTTCGTTGACTTCCAGAAGGTCAGGATCCAGGAAACCCAGCAGGAGCTGCCACGAGGGAGCATTCCGCGCAGCCTCGACGTCGTGTTGCGAGCGGAGGCTGTGGAAATGGTGCAGGCGGGGGACAAGTGTGATTTTATCGGGACGCTCATTGCTGTCCCGGACGTGGCCCAACTGGCGATGGAGGGTGCGTGCTTTCTGTGGTGTAATTATGTACGCTGAAGGAGTGGATTACTAGTATATTATGTAGATTAATGACTAGGCAAAGTGAACAAGAAACAATAATAGTAGTGATTTAAAGTGCATCACATTTTACTGCCCATGTTCTGTCCATTTTGCTCTGGGGGTGTGGTCTATGATGTAGGCACCATTGGTGGGTCACGAAATCTGCTGGTCAGCATATTTCTAGCTCGTAACCCATGTTCGTAGCCTGTTTTTCTTATGTCATAACATGCACCGACAACAACAAATTTCGTGACTCAAAACTAAGTCTTACATATTATGAAGTAACAGGGATGTTGGGATGTCTATGTTGTTCTCGCTTATGCGTTCAGCAGAGACTCTATTTTTTGAAAGGTGCGAGAGCTGAAACGTCCACTCGAGTGAGGAAAGGAGAAGGCCATGATGGCGAGGGTGTTAGGTTAGCTCTAGTTTCTCTTTCTTCTCCGTTTTTATCTCATTTTCTTTTTCCAAACTCTAATTTACCTAAGTATAGTATTCCTTAACCTGTACAGCAAACAATTGTCGCAGATTTATTTTTAACAAATTATGCTTAGCGAATTCTTGCACCATGCAGCTACATACATCTGCAAAAACCTTTTCTCAAATACGTAGTCACCTTTGAACGAGTGGCGAATTAATTGAATCATGAAATATCCACCTTTTTTTTCTTTCTTCCTTGACACCTATATTCACAGTGGTCTGAAAGCTCTGGGTGTTAGGGACCTGACCTACAGACTGGCCTTCTTGGCCTGCTCTGTCGCTTCCACCAACCCTCGCGTGAGTCCTAGTGACCAACATGTGTGTGTGTACATGTAGTGCTGATCGAGTAGAGTGAGAGTATATTATCGTGCCATGTAGCACAGTGGTTTGAGGTTTGTCATATTGTGTTGTATTGATTTGAACCTCTACCAGCTGAGTTGGCCTGGTAGCTCAGTTGGTAGAACACGCTCGCCTAGTGTCGCCTCTACCAGCTGAGTTGCCATGGTAGCTCAGTTGGTAGAGCACGCTCGCCTAGTGTCGCCTCTACCAGTTGAGTTGCCATGGTAGCTCAGTTGGTAGAGCACGCTCGCCTAGTGTCGCCTCTACCAGCTGAGTTGCCGTGGTAGCTCAGTTGGTAGAGCATGCTCGCCTAGAGTGTCTAGTGTCGTGGGTTTGAACTCCCCACCTAGCCACAGCTCTTTTTGCACCTGATTTTGTTGTGTGAGATCAACTCTATGGGTGTGATGGGTCCATGGACGTATGTCGATTGTTGCCAAGGGGGTCACAAATTTTACCCCCCTCCCAACCCCCCACAGCTAGGGGGTCGGGAGCAGCCCGGGGAAGAAGTGACGGCAGAGATGATAAGGAAGCAGATGACAGAGAGCGAGTGGCAGAAGATATACGAGATGAGTCAAGACAAACACCTCTACCAGAACATCATAAGCAGTCTCTTCCCCACCATTCACGGTCAGTAATCTACTCAGTAATCTATCAGGAAATTGCTCAGGATATTCTCAGTAACAGGGTCAGTAATCTACTTAGTAATCTATCAGGATATTACTCAGGATACTCTCGGTAAACAGTAAACTATTCATGTGAATCCCCCAGGTAGTGATGAAGTTAAGAGAGGGGTGATGTTGATGCTCTTTGGCGGAGTGCCAAAGGTCACGACAGAGGGCACTCGTCTCCGTGGCGACATAAACGTGTGTATCGTCGGGGATCCCAGCACGGCAAAGAGCCAGTTTCTGAAGTACGTGAAATAGTAGTAAGTGTCTGAACATGATGGATACTTTTCAGGGGTTGTCCATCAAGTAGGAAATATTTTTACAAACAAGTTTCTTCACTTCTCCCTTTACTTTTCGGGAGTTGTCCATCAAGTTTGACCATGCAATTCTTCTTTCTCTCTTCTCCTCCTGTTTTTCGTCCCTCTGTGTGTGTGTGATGTAGGCAGGTGGAAGAGTTCAGCCCGAGAGCGGTTTACACGTCAGGCAAGGCCAGTAGTGCAGCTGGTCTGACAGCTGCCGTGGTGAAAGATGCGGAGAGCCACGAGTTTGTTATTGAGGCTGGAGCTCTCATGTTGGCCGATAATGTGAGGAGAGAGAGGGAGGGGGGGGAGGGACAGTGCAAAGAAAGAAAGAGGAGAGAGGCGGGATTTGTATTAGCAAAATGTCCATTTCGGAATTTTCTGTTTGTATTTGTAAAGACGCAGCTCTTTTCATAAAAAACTTTTGTCTAAAGTATAGTTGAATTGTTTCATATGCACTTGCCTTGTGTTTACACCCTCTGATTTATGTATCTCGTACCTTCATTGGTATTGTTTGTACCTTCCAGAGAGTGTTGTATTGATGTTCTATATTATATATATGTCGTACCTCCCAGGGAGTGTGTTGTACTGATGTGCTATATTATATATATGCCGTACCTCCCAGGGAGTGTGTTGTATTGATGTGCTATATTATATATATGTCGTATATACCTCCCAGGGAGTGTGTTGTATTGATGAATTTGACAAGATGGAGCAGCGAGACCAGGTGGCCATTCACGAGGCAATGGAGCAGCAGACCATCTCCATCACCAAGGCCGGCATCAAGGCAACGCTCAACGCCCGCACCTCCATACTGGCAGCTGCAAACCCAATTGGAGGGAGATACGACAGGAGCAAGTCGCTAAAGGTGGGAGCGTGTATGTAGAAACACTGTATACAGTGGAACCCCTTATCTATGAACACCTGTGAAATGAGGACACCTCTCCAATAAGGACACCTTTTCTTTCCCCAAATGTAAGCATGCAGTTTAACCCCTGAATAAGGACACCTTTTCTTTCCCCAAATGTAAGCATGCAGTTTAACCCCTGAATAAGGGCACCTTTTCTTTCCCCAAATGTAAGCATGCAGTTTAACCCCTGAATAAGGACACCTCACTTATATACACACTTTCTTCCTACCCATTAGTGTGTTCATTTCAGGGAGTTCAATTGTGTATATAATTATATAATGGTTGCATTCGCTTGCAAAAATGCATGTTTTCAGCACCCGCAATAAATTGCAAAACACGTTTTTGCAGCAAAATATCAACCTGTCTGCTCCAATCATGTCCCGGTTTGACCTTTTCTTCATTCTGGTCGACGAATGTAACGAGGTAGGTGTGCGCTAATCACGTGATTGTCACATGATTTGATCACATGACATCAGGTGACAGACTATGCTATTGCCCGGAGGATCATTGATCTCCACAGCAAACAGCAGCAGAGCATCGACCGAGTGTACTCCATGGTATATGACTTTTAAAATTGTGAAATTCTCCTGATTTTTCGAAGTGCCGAAGTATTTTTCGTTGTTTAGCACACTGTGCATGCTGGCCAATTGCATTGCGAAAATTCATTGTTGGCAATTTATTCGGCATTTCATTAACCATCCATCCATTGCCGTTTTTGATCAAATTTGTGTATTTTCTGCCGAATCGTATAAAAGTTTTATCCATCAAAAGGTTTCCTCTCTGCTACATATGAAGGCATAATAAATTGATGAGATGTTTGGTGGTGTCACTTGCAGGAAGACATCCAGAGATACGTGATGTTTGCTCGCCAGTTCAAACCAAAGATCCGCGAAGACAGTGCAGAATTTATGGTTGAAGAGTACAAGAGATTGCGCCAGCGGGACAGCAGTGGTGAGCCAATTTATCTCACTTTTTCTCTCAGGTTTGACTCTGTTTTCGTGTCCTGATAATTGCCAGGGGCTACCCGGTCGTCGTGGCGAATCACGGTGCGTCAACTGGAGAGCATGATCCGTCTGTCGGAGGCGATGGCGCGACTGTCGTGTAAGGACGAGGTGCAGCCGAAACACGTGAACGAAGCATTTCGTTTGCTCAACAAGTCCGTCATTAGAGTGGAGACCCCTGATATTAACTTCGATGACGAGGAACCGCAACAGAATATTGAGAACGGTATGAGAATATTGGCTTATGGCAACCTGTCGGGCTTTGTAGAGGACCAGGGTGACCTTATGAGCAAGTATAGACTAACCAGCCATCCTCAATACTTTGACTATGTGCAGTGTAGTAGGGTGGCCTAAACTTTCGTACTTTTAGAAAGAAGGTGGGGAGAAGGACAGACCAACTACCGATCCTGAATACCTTGACTATTGCTGGAGTGTGCAGTGTATAAGAGTAGGGTGGCCTAAACTTTTTGTACTTTTAGAAAGAAGGTGGGGAGAAGGACAGACCAACTAAAACCTCAAATGCCTCGACTATACATACAAATAATCATGGTTTGCTACTGTTGTTCTAGGTGATGCACTGGATGAACCAGTGGAAAATGGAGTAAACGGCGAGGTAAATGGAGTAAGCGAGGACCCCCCTAGAGAAAATGGAGTAATAGAGGACGACGGTAGAGAACAGGAAAAACAAGTCGAACCGGAAAAGTCGGCCAAGAAAATCAGAGTGACATACGAAGAGTATCGGACCATTGCCAATCTGCTCATACTCCACCTGAGACAACTGGAGGAGTCCTCTGAAGAAGAAGAAGGTGTGGCATGTGACGGTCATGTGATCCAGGCAGGTGATCATGTGATCCCTCCCAATATCATGTGACTGATTTTATGCGATCCTCCATGTGTTGCATGACCTAGGAAAGTGGTCATGTGATCAATCTATGTAATCATGTGACACAGCAGGTGATCATGTGATCCATCCACACATCATGGGACTGTCACATGACCCGATTAGGTGATCATGTGATCTCCTCCATTCACTCAGGGGAGGGGATAAGGCAGGGACAACTGGTCAACTGGTACCTCAGTGAGATCGAGGGAGACATTGACAGCGTCGAGATGTTAGCGGAGAAAAAGGTGCTAGTGGAGAAGGTCATCGAAAGACTCATTCATCACGTGAGAACTAGACACCAACGAAAACTCTATAAGATGAAATTTTTCATGAGCTTTCACAAGAGTTGTGGGCAGGTTATTCCACAACTTTCCATGTACATACTTACGCCAACAATGTTTTGCCCAAAATTTGCTACCATTAATTTTGAGAGAGCCATGTTTCTCCCTTTCTGGGTGGGTGTGGAAATACATACCTCCTGAACTTCTGCATAATACACTTTGGTGGTTGATTTTTTTCCGTGCAGGACCACGTTTTGCTGCCACTGCTGATGGAGGAGGAAGAGGAGAAGAAGGGAGATCCTCTGCTTGTAGTTCACCCCAACTACGTCGTAGAGACCTAACTAACTCTTCATCCATGCATTCCTCTTCTCACACAGACACCATTGGGAACACCACTTCATAATGTCTTTGTCCATAATTTGTAACTGGTGTAAGTGTTATGATGAAAAATTTGACACGCTGTGCATATTATTATCGCTGAAGTTCTCAGATTTAGGGTGGCACACTCGTAAACGAATGATACAGGTTTTGAGAGTGCTGCATCTATCGCTAAAGTTTGAGTCTGTACCATGACACACAGTGTTGGGGATGATGCATGTGAAGTCCTGTGTCATAGACTCTGCAAGTATATATGAAACACTCAACTTTACAAGAAAATTGCATGAGTCACATCTAATGCACCTGTTGCTTGTACTTTGAGCCAGTAATTCTCGCGTCTCGGGCCATCATTCGCCTGTCCCAGCCGTCAACGGACCACCTCTTGTTCTGGAAATATTCCCCTGAAAATGGCGGATTGGAAGCAGTGCTTACCTTCCCGCCGCGCTCCCATCTGTTGAGAAAATGGAGTCCTGCGCCTGCGAACGTGATTGCTCCGGCTATGATCCCCAGAGCCGGCAGAGCTTCTGGCCACATCTTGTTTTGTTGCAGCTAAAATTACTCTAAATAACGCGCATTTATAGATCACGTGATGTGTGTGTGGATGGTGTGCGTTAATAAGAAAATTTCGCTGTTGCCAACAGAGACGGAGCAACAAAAATCATGACGGAAGACAGCCGTGCAGCAACCGGCACGTACACAATCAGGCCGCGTTTCGAGCAAAAGTGAGCCCATCTCTCCAGCATTTATCCATCCAGAAGGTCGTTTCTTTGCTCCCTCCCCTAGGTTTCGGCCGCAAGTGGTGGAAAAGTTGATCCATGCAATTCTCGTGGAGGGACTGAGCGACAAGCAGTACAGCCAGGACCTCTGCAAGACTTGGACAGAGCAAATTAGCGACTCAATCAAGACTAAATTAAAGGGTTAGAGCAATATTCTGGTCTCCCTTACACTCAACTGTCTGGTTGTTGTCCCCCCACCTTCCAGAGTTGAACCTAGACAGGTACAAGTATGTTGTGCAGGTGGTGATAGGAGAGCAGAGGGGAGAGGGAGTTAAGTGAGTTTCTGGGAACATTTAGCATTTGTCAGCAGGTCACAATAAGTATTATATTATAGTTCTATGAGGGAGCTCCTCTTACGATAGATACGTAGTCTTTTGCTTGAGGTTTCTTTGTTCTCTGGACGCAATAGCTATTAGAGTAATGAAGTATTGCTTGCGCCAGAGTCAACTTTGAGTCTAGTGTTAAATGATGATTGACTATTATGCATATGCTAATACACTATGCTCTAACTCTGTCAGGATGAACTGTAGATGTTTCTGGGACTCTGACACAGACAACTATGCCCGAGATATCTTCATGAATGTGAGCCATTATCCTAACCCTAGGAATCAGTTCCAGTGTATATAGTGGAGCCAATGAAGTGCTGGAAATCCTTGCCTGCCCCCATCTACCCTGTTTACACATTGAACACTTCCAGCATGCTCAATAGATTGCACTACTTCAGTTTTGTAAGCTCAATAATTACATGTATACATTGAACTATTCCACAACGCTCAACACATTGAACTTGTATATGCAGTATATACATGGAGCTATGAGCAATTCCACGCACAGCAATGTTCCATAGGTGTGAAAACATGAATGGTTACTGAATGGCTACATACATAATTATACAACTGCCATTCCTTCTCATGTTCTCTCCACCTCCCACCAGGAGTCACTATTCTGCGTGGCAGCTGCATTTGGTGTGTACCACTACTGAAAAACACCCTACGGCACTTTTATCACTTTTCTTTCAATTTCTAGTGAACTCTATATACACTGTATATAATATTTCTATATCGTGTTTGGCAATAAATACACATGAATACACATAACGTGGGAAGCTAAACAATACTCCCTAGATGAGCTAGCTGAGTTACTTGAGATGCTTGAGCAGTGACTTTGCCGCCTGCAAGTTGAAACGGTTGCCTTTTACAACAGCTGCAAAACTCGTGGGCCTTTTTTGAAACAGAACACCAAAAGAGACTTACACAATGGTCGATGCAGTGGATAAAGTCAAACAGTTCTTCAGTACATGTCTCTGAAGTCTTGCTTTTGCTAGATACCCGTTCGCTGCATGTGTCTAGTTTCTCCCTCAGCGCTAAGCACTTCTTGGTCTCCCCACATTTCTCTCTCAGGACCTCCTGAGGGTCTTCCGGGTCCTCCTCCTCACCTCCGTCGACCTGTGGGATAGCGAATTCTAATTAGAACCCACGCTTCCCTAGACTGCGAATTGATCACCGTTGTAAGCGCCTATTTTACAGAGAAAAGTAGGGTCTCTTATGCTCCTGTACCTGTATGTCTTCTTCCTCTGACATTTTAGCTTGAGGGAGAGGAGTACCAACGCCGAAACGCACACACGCCCACAAAGAAGACAGCGGAAGAAGGCTAAAGGTCAAGGTTGCTGCGCTCTAATTAGAAACGGCAAGGCTGCGCTCCAATTAGGAAAGAACTGGGCGCAGATGCAGAACGGTGTGAGCGTTCCTAGCCTCGTGAAGGAGTTTTTCCGGCCGCTGAGCGGGTTGCTGGACTACATCTTCGCCGCGGGGGTTGCGTATGGCGCTGTTCGTCTTGGGGGGCTGTGTCGAAGCTGCTTGGGCGGCTTTCGAGTCTACTGTCTGCCCTTCGGCAGATGCGATGGGTCAGATTTGAAGAAGCGCTTTGGGGAATGGGCAGGTGAGGTGGTGGGAATGGGCAGGTGGGTTGAATGCGCGTGCAGTAGACAATAAAGGTACGCTTTAGAGCACTTGCTGTGTGGACCACACCCTTTTAATTTCCGCAACTCTTTACGATCGATCTTTGATTTCCGCAGTAATTGTCGGAGCTACTTCCGAGATCGGACAGGCCTATGCTGAAGAGGTATGCATAGTAGAAATAGCACATGCATAGGTAGTAGTATATGTCTCTTTCTCTTTCTATTCTAGTACAGCTGGCCGTGATGGAACATGAACGTGGGTGCTGCGAATCAGTAATGCTTATGACGACCTTGTTCTTTTGGTGGCAAAGATACGTGAGTGTTTGGGCATCTCTACGTATATGTGTATTTTAGCTCTATGGCGTGAGTAGGATGTCAAGTTTTAGCATGATGCATTTTCTTCTGTGATGCTAGATAGTTCTTTAGTGGGCAGGCCCTTTAGATCATGTTAAAAGAGATATAAATGCGTGTAACCAAGTTGCAATCTAATTCAGCCCTTATTTCCATGTGATAAACTACGACACTCCATTTGAGAGGGGAAGTGGGTGCAGTTTTCACCCCTGCAAAAGCCAGCAAGGTCCATTAGCTCAGTCGGGTAGAGCGTGGTGCTGATAACGCCAAGGTCGTGAGTTCGAGACTCACATGGACCAATTTTTATCTCTAACCCAAACTTTTTCCACGTGTGTTTATTTTTATTCTCCCAGAGTCAGAATACAGTGTTCAGGCATATGGTATCCATGCCGACTTCATGCTGGGTCGCCACGTGTACCAGGAGATTTATGACGCTCTGCAAGAACTTGAGATAGGCATATTAGGTGAGCAGGCACCCTTACAACAAGATGTTCATTTCATTTGTGGAGGACGAAGCAATTTAGCATCACCGTACGTACGTCTATAATTAACCATGTGATCCTGCGGGCAGGCATCTGATTATACGAAATGTGGTGGCAAAATGTGATTGGATAGGAGTTTAAATCTTTCATGTGATGCGGTTTTGGATTAATATTTACATGTGTAGTTTAGGCGGCAATTTTTAGATAGGGGAAGACAATTTGTTCCCTTGCCACTCCCCCCTATTGAAAGTCTGCCTTTTTATCCGTATCTGCAGTGAACGTTGCAGCTGTACACTACGACCATCCTCAGTACTTTGTTCTAATCCCTCTACTGGTGAGGAACATTCTAATGGGGTTAAATATAATTTCTCTACAGGGTTTAAATATAATTACCCATTTCCGTTGCAGAGATTGCTTCAGATCTTGGACGAAAACGTTTCTGCTGCAACTGTGGTAAGTTCGTCATGTGACTGTCACATGACATCACGTGATCAAGCTGTCCCCCGCCCACCCCAGATGACTTACCAGCTCCTGCCCCAGATGTTGGAGAGGCAGCGTGGTGCCGTTATTAACGTCTGTTCCCAGATCTCTTGTCTCCCTCCCACCCCACTTCTCTCTGCTTATACTGCCTCTATGGTGTGTGACTACCGTCCAAAGACACCCCTGTACAACTTTTTTGCACGAAATTTTACCCCTGAATTGAGAGACAGTACATGTTGTTATAAAGATCTGTGATGTCATTTGCACAGGTTTACTTGAGAAGTCTGTCAGAATGTTTGCAACTTGAGAGTAGGAGAAGAGGAGTTATAGTCCAGGTGTGTTGTATTGTTGTATTGCTGGCTTTGAACCCTGCCTGCTACGCTGCCCGGATAGCTCAGTCCGTCAAGCACTGCACAGAGAATAGAGTGTCAAGAGATCTTGGAACAGACGTAGATGGGTTTGAGTCCTATCTAGAGCAGCTATATAGTCCTGGGTTTTGTTGATATGCGTTTGCCAACTACTCTGCAGTCTATGCCAGTATGTAATATACTCTTGGTTGAAAAAGATTTCACCCAGCCCCAGCCATGCTATTTCATGGATAAAGCTTGCAGACCTACATAACTCCTTACTCTGTTGTTGTTCAGACTCTTCTCCCTGGGTTTGTGGCAAGCTCCACGTGCCGTCCGACATTCTTCACTCCGTCTCCCACTACCTACGTCAGACACGCTCTGGCTACTCTCGGAGTGGCCTCCATCACCTGTGGCTACTGGCCACATTCCATACAGGTATTGGCCCTATTCCATACAGGTACTGGCCACATTCCATACAGGTACTGACCCCAATCCATACAGGTACTGGTCCTATTCCATACAAGTACTGGAATGAGACACGGGGCAAAACAGCCCCTCTCCCTTGTCTTAAAACTTATTCTATGGCCTGACAACTCAAACCTACGTTGTCAACATCTGCAAGCATGCTGTGTGTTGCATTGAATCCTCCCCCCCACACACACACACAGAGCTGGCTGACTAGCTGTCTCCCCCAATGGCTGTGGGTATGGGTTGTCTCTCTCCTCTTCCGTCGTCATCGACTGCAGAGCATCACTTTGGCAAAGGAACAAGGTGTACAGGCATGGAGATGTTTTTACTCCTTTCTCGTAAAAACCACAAAACACAGTTGGACCTCTGTATAAAGGACTTGCTGGGACCATGGAAAATGACAGAGGTGTCCCTTATTCTGAGGTTACATAACAGTAGTAGTACAAGAGCTTGTGGAGAAGTGTGCTTTTAAGCACCGTTGGCCACCCACTCATGTGCATGATACCTTCATGATATTTTTGTTTGTCAAAAATCACCAAAATCTGCAGGAATGGAGCAATTCACTCGTCGGAGGAAAACGAGCATGCCCAGTGGACCACTGGCCCTGCCTACCAGCCGCCGCCCGGCAACCACGACAGCCCCGCCCGCCGCTCTCCGTCGCGTCTCTGGGAACCTCGGCGTCACCCTCCGTCGCTCCCCCTCCCCCCAGAGGAAAATCTCGGGGGGGACCCCGACTAATTTCCAGGGGGGCACCCCCCTTCGTCCCATGGATTCATTGTTCCATCGGACAGGAGCTAATGTTCCATCACCAATTCCCGAATCTCCATTGTCCCCTCGGTTTTTCTTCCAGGAGGGCTCAAACGATATTTCCCCCAGCACCAGCACACCGCTGGGGCCCAATATTGGACCCCCCAAACCCTCGTTGTCGGCGGCAACCAGACCAGAGACGGTTCAACTGAGACCACGCCCATCAATTGTGTACGTGTGTTTATCAGTGTATTCAGTGGCTTTGAAATGCGTGATGTTTTCCAATCCAGTTGCTTCTTATAGGCGCTCACGTCACTTGCCCAACTATAGTATTGTCGAGGTATTATTATATATAGCTCTTTACTTCCATACATACAGATATTCGAAAGTGACGGTCATGCCCAGCCTTGTGCGTTACTCCCAGCAGGCAGAGGACGAGCCACTGTCCCTCCCAACCAGCAATGGTGGACCTCAGAATATGACCGACAAACAAACCGACTCCCAGGAAGAACAAGATGATGTTGAAAGAGAAGAAGACGATGAGGAAAATGAAGAAAAAGACGTGACTGCTGATGATACTTCAACCAACAAAACCAGCTGACTTCAATTAGATCAATCACAGTCTGCTGTGCCCCGATATCACATGTGGCAGTTTGTGCCTAACAAAACTCTGATTTTACTATTACATGAACTTCTGTTTCAGTCCAGTCGAACTATTATAGTCAGTAGCCGATTTCTCCCAAATTGATATATAATTATTATGGCTGTAATTATTCTTGTGCATTCATTTATGTACTGTAAACTGTGCCTGCATTTGTAATGATGGAATTGAAATGGATCATCATATTAATATTGTTATAAATGTTCGATGATGTTGTATATAATGATATTATTATTGGTGCATATCGGTACAAAGTGGTGAGAAAATGAGACGAAAGAAACTGCGGAGTTTAAAGTGGCATTTTCCTTCCCTCGACGCTGATGGTTACAGCGTGCGACGACTTTCCTCTCATCTTTCGCTGTTTCTCTTTGTTTATCTGTTTCTCGTATCTGTTCATCACCTTTTTACTTGGACCCTGCATCATGCAAACAGTGGAAAATACCAAAAATGAAACCCCCTGGTCACCGACCATGAAAAAAACGGGGTGGCCTACGGTTTCGTACTTTTAGCCAGTAAGGGGAGCGAAAGACAAGCCAAAATACCATTCTGAATGCATTTACTATAGTTAGAGATTGCAGTACAACACTCAGGAAGTTCTTACTTTCAGCCACTAAGCTGATGGAAGTATATATAATTATACAGCAAACTAGTCATCTGAATATTGACAATAGCTAGAGGGCAGTGCAGTGCAATATTTTGTGAGTGACTGGGCACTAAGGTGGCCTAAAGGTTTAGCAAGAGAATGGAGGAAAGAACAGGCCAACTAACTATTTGTAATACCTTGACTCTAACTGTACAGTGCAGTGTAATGATAGGAAATGAAATGTGAAAATAGATGGCCTAAAGGTTGTTATACAATATTATAGAGGGAGAAAAGGGCTGAAGAGAAGAGAAAGGTGGAGAGAGAGAGAGAGTGGGAGGAGAGATCAACTCACGCTCTTGAATTCCTGCTCGACCCTCCACTTTGGTCTGACCACATAGTCTTTGGTGGAAGGCATCGGGACGCGAGCTCTTCCGATCCAACCTTTTTCTCCTGGCTTGGCTGGTCTGTGGAAGACAAAACCAATAGTAGTAGTACTACGTACCACAGAAACTATGCTGCAACTGTTACTTTTAGTGATATTCATGATATTGCAACTGCTACGATATTGCGCTTGAGCTAGCATTCAACCCAAACTTACAGTAGTTGGTTTGCGCCGTCTGTGTATTCGCATGATTAATTGCATGCACCTCATCTGCCAAGCTGGAAAAAGCCCCAGCAAGAATCATCGGGTGTAAATGGGAAAAGCAAGTGCTAGAAAGTGCACGGCAGCAGACCGATGAGTCGACCAAGTCGTGGTTGACCACCGGGCATGCGCACTGGCTAGCGAATACGCATGCGCTGGGGTACCGGTATACCACGAGCGAGCGCGCGAGCGAGCTAGAGCGCGCGAGGGGCGGGCGCGCGTGCAGGTGCGACACGATGACCTCACGATCAATAATTGCTGACTTGGCAGCTATATACGACGAGTCAATGGCGTTTCGCCATGCCATACATTGGCCATATCGTGAAGCTCGTACTGCCTCGGAACTTGCAACTAGATCCAGTATCGTTTGAGCTCTGAGGCCCAGAGAAAACCCACTGCTGAGGAACGAACACGAGGGTAAAGTTTTCCTTTGCTTACCTTCCGCTCTTAGCCACGAATGCACCGAAAGTGTAGCTGACGCAAAGATCTACCTTTCTTGCAACCGTTCCGATGCTAAGGTACGGCAGCCTAAGCATAATTGGCGAACAGTGCCATGTTCAAGAGCCTACGCCTCAGCCAATCAGGGCATCGGCCGGGGGCCTTCCGCGCGCGCGCGCGTATGGTGCGCAAAATGGGAAAAAACTCGTTAGTGCACGCACGCACGCTTTAGCTTACGCGCTAAAGTGCACGGATTACGCGCTAACGCGATCAAGACCGCTTTAGATCTACGCTAAAGCGTGTTCGCCTAACATACCGCGCTAAAGCTAAAGCGCGGTCGTCTAATGCGTCAAAGCGCTTTAGTCAAAACATCACAACGCATTACTTATCGCGCTCCGACATCCCGCAATTCAACCCGTGTTTGAAAAACTGGTTCGTTTGTAATGCGCAGCGTGTTGGTTAGCGCGCAATAACACCAGAGCGATCCGGCTAAAAACAGGTTGGGTTGAATTGCACGTTGGGAATGGAGCATTGATGCGCGCGATGGGCAATGCGATGTCAAGACGCGTTGAAAAAAAAACGTTTTAGCTAAAGCGCATAGACTAGCCAGCAAATCACTTTAGCACGGTGCACTTAGCACGGAAATAAAGCGCATGGCTAAGGCGGCTTTATCGCGTTAGCGCGTAAGCTAAGGCGGATTTATCGCGTTAGCGTGTAAGCTAAAGCGTGCGTGCACTAAGGATTTTTTTCCCATTTGGCGCACCATACGCGCGGTAGCGTATACGCGCCCGGGGCCCAACGCGCGCTAACCCACGCGCATGCGCATTGGGCAGCGTAAGGACATAAAACCGCGCCGTCGCCCGCAGAAGGAACGAGTAACCAATTAGCGGATTTCCTAACTCACGAAAAATGAAAACGTTTCTGTGCACAGTCTTTCTGCTAGCTCTGGCAGCCACTTTCATTGACTGCCATCCCGAAAAGAAGCAAACTGATGATGGTTGTTACCGTTGATACCGTCGAAGGTACTTACCTCTACAACTGCACTTATGGGTTTGCTGAAAGCTCAGAGTCTGCCTGTGATTGCGACGCTTTACTCCAGTCGTACACCTCTGACTGCTCACAAATTGAAGATAACCAGTTCGACAAACGCCAAGATTAGCTGTAAAAGTAAATATCCGTGAATTCCTCAAAGACATAATCTGCGGCAGCAGTGGTGCTGCTTCAGTAGTGGCATCTTCTCTGTTTTCAGCTCTACTAGTGGGGCTAACTGCAGTTCTCAACTAAGAAACTTTTGAACTTACAAACCTGTAGTGAAACCGACTCGAATAGATGGTAGTATAGAAAGTATAGCACTATTATTATTATGTTCTTGTATATGTAAATGTACCGAGATTAAAACTTTCGTTGAGAGATAAATATTTGAGGGACAAAAAATCATTGAAACCTCATAGCTTACTAAAGGTGTTCATACACCTCACAGTAAAATTTATATAGGAAGAGTAGCTAAGCCTTGCATGTGTGAGAGGTGGGCCTCCTTCAAAACCCAGCTTATGCTCATGCACATTTCATGGGTTTTCGAAGGAGGCCCACCTAGCTAGGCCTAGGAACATTAGCAAGCAAGTTCATAGCACAATGAAAAGCATGTGGATTTAAAGCAGTGTGCATGTGACACAATGGAAGGATGTGATTGGCTGAAGGTCACATGACCAACACTAAGTGGTGCGTTATACCACTGTGCTGCAATTATGGAGGCGAGAGATTATTGACAATCGATGGGGTATTATAGCAAACTGTACAGGTCATACAATGTATGAAATGGTTTTGGATTTCACTATAGATGTATGATAATATTAAGTGGGGCACATTGCTTAAGCCAGTATTGGATACCAAAGACCATGGGTAAGCCACAAAACTAGGGAATTAAGAGCAATTTTTTCACTGACGTACTGTGAATTCCGGATCAACACCTACAGGTCTATTCTTTAACCACAGCATAACCCACACAAGTTTAGAAATTATATTACATCTTACTTGCTACCGCCTTGCTAGCTACGGTGCCACCTGCTACTGCAGTAGTTCTTGCATCATTCCTGACTACCTGTTTGTTCCAGGTATTAATGAATATTGTGAGAATATAGACAAACCCTTTGAATTAATACTTTAATTGTACCTCGCAGCACATGAATCTTTAGTTACAATGGCTGCTCCCACAATCAATATGTGGTAACCAAGGTGCTTTGCTATGTGCTACCATTTTTCCTGAGCGAAATGAAGTAATCCAAGGGGTGTGTCTACAAAACTCACAACATTCACTACACACAGGTGGTCAGAGGAACGATTGAACGATCCTCGCAGCACATGAATCTTTGGTCAGAGGAACGATTGAACGATCCTCGCAGCACATGAATCTTTAGTTACAATGGCTGCTCCCACAATAAATATGTGGTAACCAAGGCGCTTTGCTGTGTGCTACCATTTTCCTGAAGTAATTCAAGGGGTGTGTCTACAAAACTCACAACATTCACTACACACAGGTGGTCAGAGGAACGATTGAACGATCCTCGCAGCACATGAATCTTTAGTTACAATGGCTGCTCCCACAATAAATATGTGGTAACCAAGGCGCTTTGCTGTGTGCTACCATTTCCTGAAGTAATTCAAGGGGTGTGTCTACAAAACTCACAACATTCACTACACACAGGTGGTCAGAGGAACGATTGAACGATCCTCGCAGAACATGAATCTTTGGTCAGAGGAACGATTGAACGATGATTTTTAAAATAGCAGGTGGCACTTTGTGTTTACCATCTTCTGGCTTAGTATTATGGCGCATATCGTTTAGCTCTTTCCACATTTGTGATCTTTTCCGTGTGTTGGTTGTGGTTTTGATAACTGACCGTTAAAATATCAGACTTGTATGCATTGCTGTCAGAGGATCCATTGAATGACGATACTTTACAAGCACATAAAGTGGGTTAGTGAGACCTTCCACTAGGGCTAGCCTATCTGAGACATGTAATATTGTGATGAGATCATAGATCAATACGACAGAGAAAGGGCCCACTTTCACTACAGCATGTATCCAAACATTGAAATATTCATGTAAAAGGCAGCAGTCCCATGTCTGTGTATGTAGAAGAGCCTTGTTCTATTAGTAACGTGTGACACACAGGAACATTTTGTGGTATCATGCGAGAATTTAGGTACACACCGCACCAAAAACGAGTACGTATTTGATCCATTTTCATAATTAAAAGTGAGACTTATAATCTGGTGGAAAATATATAGACTCACTCGTATTCCTCCTCCTGTGCGTTCTTCTTACTTGGATCACTGCTGGAACTGTAAACAACCACCGCAAAATGTTCACGGGACGAGAATTTCACACACAAGTCCAACCAAACTTATTTCTTCGCTAGTGCATGCAAAAGAGCTATACACCTACGTGTACTACATTCTCACGTTTTGGCGGAATTATAGTATCTTGTAAAACCAATGTTCGCCGTGCAGTATAATTATTCCGACCTTAATCTTCTCTTGTTAGCCTGTGAGAGGTTGGCATAGTCCCTCTCCTCTCTCTCGTCCCTCCCAAGACTCTTGAAATCTGATGCCAGCCCAAATATCGGTCTGGCCCATTCGTCTGTGTAAAAATACACAACACAATGCATTATACCAGCTATACAATGAGGGTGTTTATGTAGGTAAATGAGTGGAAAAAGAGACAAACCAACTATGCCTCATACTTTGACTACAGTTGGACTATGGAATAGTGGCATACTCTATCTCGCTGCACCTATTCCTATCTTGCCCAATTATGCTGTCCCCCCAAATAAGGTGTCAACGATTTTGCATTTCTTGTACGAACATGAGAGCAAGAAGAGACAAACTAACTATCCTCAATACTTTGACAACAGTTGGACTATGGAATAGTGGCATACTCTATCTCGCTGCACCTATTCCTATCTTGCCCAAATTTCGCTGTCCCCCCAAATAAGGGTGTCAACGATTTTGCATTTCTTGTACGAACATGAGAGCAAGAAGAGACAAACTAACTATCCTTAATACTTTGACAACAGTTGGACTATGGAATAGTGGCATACTCTATCTCGCTGTACCTATTCCTATCTTGCCCAAATTTCGCTGTCCCCCTAAATAAGGGTGTCAACGATTTTGCATTTCTTGTACGAACAAAAGAGCAAGAAGAGACAAACTAACTATCCTCAATACTTTGACAACAGTTGGACTATGGAATAGTGGCGTACTCTATCTCGCTGCACCTATTCCTATCTTGCCCAAATTTCGCTAAATAAGGGTGTCAACGATTTTGCATTTCTTGTACGAACATGAGAGCATGAAGAGACAAACTAACTATCCTCAGTACTTTGACAACAGTTGGACTATGGAATAGTGGCATACTCTATCTCGCTGCACCTATTCCTATCTTGCCTAAATTTCGCTGTCCCCCTAAATAAGGGTGTCAACGATTTTGCATTTCTTGTACGAACATGAGAGCAAGAAGAGACAAAATAACTATCCTCAATACTTTGACTACAATTGGAGTATGGAATAGTGGCATACTCTATCTCGCTGCACCTATTCCTATCTTGCCCAAATTTCGCTGTCCCCCTAAATAAGGGTGTCAACGATTTTGCATTTCTTGTACGAACATGAGAGCAAGAAGAGACAAAATAACTATCCTCAATACTTTGACTACAATTGGAGTATGGAATAGTGGCATACTCTATCTCGCTGCACCTATTCCTATCTTGCCCAAATTTCGCTGTCCCCCTAAATAAGGGTGTCAACGATTTTGCATTTCTTGTACGAACATGAGAGCAAGAAGAGACAAACCAACTACCCTTAATACTTTGACTACAGTTAGACTATGGAATCGTGGCATACTCTATCTCGCTGCACCTATTCCTATCTTGCCCAAATTTCGCTGTCCCCCTAAATAAGGGTGTCAACGATTTTGCATTTCTTGTACGAACATGAGAGCAAGAATAGACAAACTAACTATCCTTAACACTTTGACAACAGTTGGACTATGGAATAGTGGCATACTCTATCTCGCTGCACCTATTCCTATCTTGCCCAAATTTCGCTAAATAAGGGTGTCAACGATTTTGCATTTCTTGTACGAACATGAGAGCAAGAAGAGACAAACTAACTATCCTCAATACTTTGACAACAGTTGGACTATGGAATAGTGGCATACTCTATCTCGCTGCACCTATTCCTATCTTGCCCAAATTTCGCTGTCCCCCTAAATAAGGGTGTCAACGATTTTGCATTTCTTGTACGAACATGAGAGCAAGAAGAGACAAACTAACTATCCTTAATACTTTGACAACAGTTGGACTATGGAATAGTGGCACACTCTATCTCGCTGCACCTATTCCTATCTTGCCCAAATTCGCTGTCCCCCCAAATAAGGGTGTCAACGATTTTGCATTTCTGTGTACGAACATGAGAGCAAGAAGAGACAAACT
>CASHTH010003905.1:0-10199 GCA_030341885.1 Geodia barretti | reverse complement strand
CATTGCCTAGAAATCAATGCACTAATTTCAGACAACTATGAGGCTAGTAGTAAATGATTATGGCTCTAGTCTCAACCATTGCACAATAATCCTACAATAATTACTCACAAACTTTTTTGATTATATATTTTTACACGGCTTGAAAGTTTTAGTCCACAGCAATCGACAGGAGTATTTTAGGTCAACAGATGAGACATGAGAGTGTCCGAAACAACTAGTTTGCAGTTTTACTTAACCAGCTACAGAGAGTGTAACAACTGTACAATACCTCATCACAGATACTGATGTCAGCTCCATTCTCTATCAGCAGTTTAACTACAGCTGTATGACCCTTCCAGGAGGCAAAGTAGACTGGAGTCTGGCCATTCTGTAGAGAACATACAACAGAACACTGGACGTGGGACATGGTGTGAGGTGAGAACAGAAATAGTCAGTCCAATTTATAACAATACTAACATGAATGTGGGGAGTTAATGCGAGAGTTACACACAAGCGCGACACGCGAAGATTGCATATTTTAACTCCATTTCGTCCATTTCAAGTTAGTAAAACTTTACAGTATGTGTGACAGTAGCTTCCCATAAGCTGGATTCAAAAGTAGGCTCACTTGGCTCACCAATTATGAGCCTATCTCTATAGACTACTGCATGTGAGCCTGGGAAAAAGGCTAGCCAAAACCTTGTTCTGCTGGTTGACGTTGGCTCCTGCCTTCAACAGTCTCTGAACTGTCTCAGTATGTCCCTGCTGGGCAGCTATCCCCAGAGGAACAGCACCACTCTAATGAGAGAGAGAAACTGTGAATTGTTGAGTTCATCATTGGCAGGTCAGTGAGGACCAGACACCTCAGAGTGTGGTTTCAGAGGATCAGGGAATGAGACATGACACTAACCAATACTCAGACAATACAATGTGTCAGAACACAGACGTGCAAATGGAGCTACAAAAAAAGAGTAAGAATGCTGCGTTCTCAGGAAAACCGAGAGTAAATTCTGTATGAAGGGTGAGTATGGGATGTAGTAATGTTACAGGATAGGGAATGAGACACGACACTAACAAACACACAGACATACAATGCATCAGAACATGGTAGCTATGGCTTTTCACTTTCGTAAAAGTGCTGCGTTCTCACGAAAACCAAGAGAAAAAAGTAAGTTTCGTATGAAGGGTGAGTATGGGATGTAGTGTTTCCTAAAATGTTAGCTACACTGTGTATCATACCTAGCTGATAGTAGAGTGAGACAACGGGAAACTAGACCATTATTGTGGGATCAGACACATACATATACACATAAATTCTTGCATGCACATGTGTATTATGCAAATTGCATCCAGGTTTACACAGTTTATAGTGACATGTAGTTGCACTAACAAAAGTGCTTAATTGACAGCTTTGTTGTACATACCAATCTCAGTGTTGAGGTCTAGTCAGAGCTCTTGGCTACACCACTGCCACCATGGTTGGTGGACAAATGAGCTGACTAGCTCTAGAACAACTGTGTATCATACCTCGGTGGTGGCCTGGTGGACATCAGCACCAGCCTCTAGCAGAATGTCCACTACATCAGAGTGTCCTTCTTGACTGGCAGCATAGAGTGGACTGAAACCACCCTGTACAGCGAGAACATGTAAACTAACAAAAGTGCTTGACAGCTTTGTTGTACATACCAATCTCAGTGTTGAGGTCTAGTCAGAGCTCTTGGCTACACCACTGCCACCATGGTTGGTGGACAAATGAGCTGACTAGCTCTAGAACAACTGTGTATCATACCTTGGTGGTGGCCTGGTGGACATCAGCACCAGCCTCTAGCAGAATGTCCACTACATCAGAGTGTCCTTCTTGACTGGCAACATAGAGTGGACTGGCACCATCCTGTACAGTGAGAGAGTATGAAGTGGGGTTTACTTCCAGTCTGGAACATGTATTACGTACCAACAGGTTTGCTGACATGCATGGCTATTTGTTAGCCATTGCCTAGAAATCACTGCACTAATTTCAGACAACTGGAGGGTGAGGAAAGTAAGGCCATGATAAAAGGGGATCACCAGTTAGCAAAGTTGTCAGTCTATTTTATAACAATATTAATATGAATGTGGGGATCGAGTTAATGCGAGATTATATATACACAACAAGCGCGCACGCGAGATTGTCATTATTAACATCCATTTCGTCCATTTCAAATTAGTAAAACTATTACATGTGTGACATAGCTTCCCATACGCTGGATTCAAAAAGATGCTCACTTATGGCTCACACCAAAGTACTGAGCCATCCTATGACTACTCCACGTGAGCTTGGGAACAGGGCTAAATACCTAACCTTGGTCCTGGTGGTTGGAAGGTTGGTGCGCTACTGCCTCCAGCAGATCCTCTGAACTGTCTCAGTGAACCCATTCTGGTCAGCTAACACCAGAGTAACAAACATGCATGGTTCCTAGCCGGGAAAGAGAGTGGTCAATTGACTTGCCACATTTATGCAAACAAAACACCTGAACACAATACAACGTTGACTGATAAAATATAGACTAATTTTCTACTACGTACACAGGGTTTTCATTAGCCCAAGGAGGATCAGGGTCTATACACTCCTGCAAAGATGAACATATTAACGATCATTTCATTTTATTATAGTCATGGTTTTTAATTTTTATGAGTCACAAGGAGCGGCACGAATGCAGAGGCAGGCGGAGTAGGAGGCTAGGGCTTTGAGATAATTCCACTTTTCGGATATTAATTATCTATTCTTAATACTCATATTTTGAACCATTGCTACAATTCTTACGGTTTGCGCTATTAATTTCCCTCAAACTAATGTCTCAAAAACCTGATCACAAAATGACCTACCCCGATGGAGAACATAATTTAATATTGCAACATGTTAAGAAACCCCGTTGCGCCGCAACTTTCTTATTTTCCTGTTTGGCTGCTTGTCCAGATGACGCCCATGCTTTAACTACAGGGGTGAATCAACCTGCAACAACCAATCTCTGGGGCCAAAAACATGGCCGCCAAGGACGCCTTCGAGCGCTATAAACACCCAATTGCAAAAGTTCAAGCTAAACAACCGGTACCAAATCCACGTTCGCAGTGTGCCCGTTTGACCGCAGAAGACGCCGTAGAGAAAGCTTTGGCGAGCTAGGCCGCTTCTAAATTACGCTTTGGCGCTGATTTTAGCGCCATAGCGCCAGATTGACACCCCTACTAAAACCTAACGAACGAACATCTGTCGGGTACCACCCGCACGCTGCGCAGCAGGACATAGAAGTTACACAAAGAGCCTGAACCCCTCCTCATGCTGACGAGACAAACCAATAGGAGGGATGGGCTCACCACATCTTCTCTGACAAGCTTGACTTTTTTAACAGTTTTGTATAAATATACTGCACGAAAATTGCTACACTATCCAAAGAAACACTGTGTTATACAGAAACATGTATCTATTAGACATACACTCTATATCAGATGAATATAACCAACTAGATGATTGGTACCATAAAAGGAATTGTATATTATATAATAATTTCAGTTTCTAACTATACTACCGTTATCACAGGGAACTACGAGGATTTCAATGAACCCGGGGACTCCCGTCGTTCGTGTGCCCCGACGCGCGAGGGCGGAATAGCACCGAGGGATCAGTGAAATCCACGTAGTTCCGAAGTATACGGAACGTACCTAAATGTTTTACGATGCAGAGCACACTATCCGCACAACGCATAACCAGCGCCGTTTCCAGCGACTGTGAAATTCGAATGGCGTGAAGACGCGAATTGGTACCAGCTCGAGCGTGAGGTTTTTCAGCACCAGCGTCGGCCGAGCCAAGAAACGGTAGGACAAGAAGCTATATCACACCCGCATCAGACCGTCCGACCGCGCTTCGACGGAAAAAGTGTGGTGCCAAAGCCACTACCTACGGCGCACATCGTCCACATACCGCGGGCGTGAACGTAACTTCAGCTAATCGACTAGCGTACAGGCGCTTTACGTTCATCATAGGCCCAAGACTTCTTGTCTCTTCACCTCTCCTGTGCATACTCTTTGACAAACTAAACAAAGAATTTTGTGACAATAATAAAGCCTACATGTTTTCATGACATTATGTATGTGAATCTTGTCATATTTTCATGTAAAAATGTTACAATGAAAACAAGGTTTACTTGGGAGCGTCCCAGGTATAACTCGGGAATCAAATTACCAAACCAACACAAAAAAAAATCGTGTGACCAATCACATTGCTCGCTTAAACTCAGCTATGCACTAAATATGGGAGTAATTGTCACTTGTGCATGTATAAGTGCAGAACACATGAATTGCGATTTTTTCCACTTCTGCAAATTTCCTCACAATACCATTGGTTGTTTGCACCTGATTCTACATCAGCAATCCTCTTTCACCAGAACATCCACCACCTCAGATGTAGTCCCCTCGTGCCTGGCAGCATAGAGTGGAACTGACCCCTCCCGTCACATGGGAGAGAACATTATTAGAGACATTCCGACTCCTACTGACCACTCCATCTCCCTCCCTGAGACACCATCGAGACCTGACAAACACATCTCAAACAGTCAGGTACTCCTCCTCAATCCAACCTTACACAAGTCTATAATAAGTCTACACAGTCTATTAGCTATGTATTACATAATAAGACCATCATAGCTAATAGGTGTGACATTGTTTGTATCCACTTATGAAAGCGAACAAGCATTGGATCCATATACATCTAGTGTAAAGCCCTATAGCTCCACAAGTAATTAAACTATTTTTTGCAAACAAGCGACAGATGGCACCTTCCATTAGATTTGTTGTCATGGAGCAATGCCTTCTGTGACACAAATCAACACACTGCCACCACTACACATGGCCTCCATCCCATCAATTAAACCACACAGAGTGACTTGGTGTCGAGAAGCGAGGAGGGTGTAAATGCCACTAACCCATCCTGCCAAGAGTACAATCACAGGACTAAACACACGGTCAGAAGTAATTGAGCCCGTCATTAAACTGAAAATATGTATCACCGGGATTGTGGAAACTATACAGTTGTTTAAGAGAGGGAAGGATTCTGTCAACATCACTCAGACCTTGTGACTTCCCGCAAGACATTTTTTTTTATCTTTTCACCGAGTAATAAAAAACGGGAATTAAACTCTAAAACAATGTTTAGTGCAGAGCACACGAATCCGCAACAGACGAAACCGACACACAACAATGAAAAGACTAAAAATCGCCGATATTTCCAGCACGGTACTGAACATTCGAAGGAGCGTGAGCACAAGGCGAATTGGTACAGCCTCGAGCGAGGTTTCAGCCACCAACGCGGCGAGCCAGAACGTACGCAAGCAAGCTATATCAGCACTCCGCTCGCCGTCCGCCGACGCTTCGCAGGAACAGGGGTGCCAGCCCCCTCTAACCCGACAGCACATAGTCCACATACGCGGCGTGACGTACCGCTACGACTAGCGTACAGCTCTTACGTACAGCTATGCCGCAGGACTTCTTGTCTCTCTGTCGCATACTGTGAAACTAAAAAGAATTATTGTAGACCGAATCAAGGCTACATGTTTCTGTAGATTATGTATGTGATCAAAACAATGTCCCGTCAATTTTCATGTAAAAATGTTACATGAAAACAAGGTTTACTATGGAGCGTCCACCAGCTAATACATCATCGAGGAAAAATACACGTACAAAACAAAAACAACACGAACCGCGGCGCCACCACAACCACTCTTTTTTACTCATTGCTCAGATTTGAACCAAATCCAGCTATGTCATCTAATATGGGTTTCATTGTCACTTGTGGCATGTATAGTGCAGACACTGATTGAGTACATTTTTTCACTTCGTGCAATATTCCACACCATACACTTGGTTGCATTGCCATGATTGACATCAGCATCACAGCATATCTTCACCAGAACATCCACCACCTCAGTGTGTCCCTCTTGACTGGCAGCATAGAGTGGACTGACACCATCCTCGTACAGTGGGAGAGAGAGTATTGAGACATTCCTGACTCACTACTGACACTCATCTCCTCCCTGGACACCAAGAGACCTGAAACCATCTCAGTCAGGTCTCCTCCTCACCAACCTTCACCAAGTCTATATAGTCTACACTTCCTATTGCTATGATTATATAGAGACCATCATAGCTAAATAGGAAGTGTGATAACATTATGAAAGCGACAAGGCATTGGATCATATCTAGTGTAGCACTATAGCTACAAGTATTAAACTAGTTTGTTGCAAACAAAGCGACAGTGGCACACGTCCTGAGTATTTGTTGTCTGGGCTCTGCCTTTGTGACCAAATAACACTTTGCCACCCTACAAACATGGCTCCACTCCCACCTAATTACCCACAGAGTGCTTGGGTGAAGAGGAGAGGAGGGTGTTGCCACTACCCTCCTGCCCCAGAGTACAATCACAGGGACAAACCCTGGAAGTAATTGAGCCCGGTCCATACTGAAATATGTATCCCTGGGAAATTTTGGGAAACTATCAGTTGTGAGGAAGGATTTGTCAAACAATCACTCAGACCTTGACTTCCCGCAAGACATCAACCACACAAAATTTGCACTTGCAGAGATGCACGTATAGGAACATTGATTTTGACAACCAAAAACCTCAACCTTGTTCTGGTGGTTGACATTGGCTCCTGCCTCAACAGTCTCTGAACTGTCTCAGTATGTCCCTGCAGGGCAGCTATCCCCAGAGGAACAGCACCACTCTGATGAGAGAGAGAAACTGTGAATTGTAGAGTTCAGCATTGGCAGGTCAGTGAGGACCAGACACCTCAGAGTGTGGTTTCAGAGGATCAGGGAATGAGACATGACACTAACCAATACTCAGACAATACAATGTGTCAGAACACAGACGTGCAAATGGAGCTATAAAAAAGAGTAAAGAAATGCTGCGTTCTCAGGAAAACCATAGAGTGAAATTCTGTATGAAGGGTGAGTATGGGATGTATAGTAATGTTACAGGATAGGGAATGAGACACGACACTAACAAACACACAGACATACAATGCATCAGAACATGGTAGCTATGGCTTTTCACTTTCGTAAAAGTGCTGCGTTCTCACGAAAACTAAGAGAAAAAAGTAAGTTTCGTATGAAGGGTGAGTATGGGATGTAGTGTTTCCTAAAATGTTAGCTACACTGTGTATCATACCTAGCTGATAGTAGAGTGAGACAACGGGAAACTAGACCATTATTGTGGGATCAGACACATACATATACACATAAATTCCTGCATGCACATGTGTATTATGCAAATTGCATCGCAGGTTTACACACGTTTTAGTGACATGTGTTGCACTAACAAAAGTGCTTATTACCCGTTGCTAGGTCGTTGCTATGTTTATTTTAGCACAATAAATCAGCTACCCACCCAAGAGGGTGAGAAGGTGAGAATATCCACTGTGGTTAGGGTGAATAACTAAGGAATGGTGTGAATATCCACTGTGGTTAGGGTTGGGTATCAATGTTCTTATGTCGACGCTGACAGATCGAGGGAGCGAATGGCAGAGGCTTTCCGTTTGGAAGTCGAGGGTTGGGATTCTGAGACGTCGCTGCAAGGCTCCGCGTCCGAGAGTAGCGCTCCTGGGGACGGGCCGTCGGCATCGAAAAGGCGTAGGCACAAACTTGTTGCTGAGAGCCTCGCTCTTTGCATCATCTAAAAATTCAAACCTCTCTGTAGCTGCGGAAGTAGTGCACGTAGCCCTCTTCCTTGTCAGCGAGAGCCTACGCCTCTTCGATGCCGATGGCCCGTCCCCAGGAGCGCTACTCTCAGACGCGGAGCCTTGCAGCGACGTCTCAGAATCCCAACCTCGACTTCAAACGGAAAGCCTCTGCCATTCGCTCCCTCGATCGCTCCCTCGATCGACCAGTTAGCGTCGATTCGTGTTCGCTGGAGCGCGCGTACGCGGACGATACACGATATGCATGCGCAGGTTCACGCGCATCGCCTTATTTGGGTGGTGATGCGCCATTTTCGCGCGCGCGTTCATCACCAACGACCAATCAGCGGTAATAAACATTTTATTACACCTTTTGTCGTGGTGTGCGGTTTATCGCCCTCGTGTCGGGGGATAACCAGCAACACCACTCCAAAAGGTGTAATAACAATATACTCAATTGACAGCTTTGTTGTACATACCTATCTCAGTGTTGAGGTCTAGTCAGAGCTCTTGGCTACACCACTGCCAAACCAATGGTTGGCGTGGAACAAAATGAGACTGACTCAGCTCTAGAACCGACGTGTATCCAACCACCAAGATCGGTGTATGTCCTGGTGGACATCACACAACACTCTACAGAGATGTCCACAGCATCAGAGTACGACCCTTCGTGACATGGCAATAAGAGTGCGACTGGCACCATCCAACCCCAAATACCCTGTACAGTGCTAGAGTAATGAAGTGGGGTTTACTCCGTACTGGAACATTTAATTACGTACCAACAGAACAGTGTTTGCTGACCATGCCTGGCTAATACTGTTAGCCCATTGCCTAGATCTCAATGCACTAATTTCAAACAGACAACGGAATGTGTGGAAAGTAAAACCCATGATAAAACAGGGGATCAACCAGTTAGTAAAGTTGTTACTTCTCTTAATGGGGTGCACTATTCAGATCTGAAAGCTTGTGCAGAATCATGTTAACATCCAAGTTCCTCCTTCGTATTAAACTTCCCACATTTTTAGGACTACTCTATTTTACACTGATATGGCCCGAACGTTTTAAGTCCACCAATGACAGAGTATTTTAGGCGTGCAACAGTGAGACATTGAAAAAACATGTGATGCCAAACAAAACAAAAAAAGAGGTAAAACGATGCGGAGCTCATAAAGGCCAGACATGAGCGCAGCACTAATGTGGCTTCTGAACTATTGAGATTATCCCTACCCCACAAGGCTTGCCACTGGTAATGTGCTGCTGACCATAAGCACCAGACATTCATAGAGTTTGGAGCCTATAGGCGCACTCCACCACTCCTGCGGGTGAAGGTAAGCAGCGAGCCAAAACCCGAATTCAAAAATACTGGCATAGTGGAATTGGTCCCGGAGGCAATGAAGCCCAGAAGACACCCTATCATGCCAGTGCAATACAACATGTAGAAAAACCATGTGATGCCAATAAATAAAAGATGACGGACTCTTGGGCAGCTGTTCTCGGGCTTGTTGGCCCTCATCAGCAGATCATATACCACAAAACTTCTCTCTCTGCATCCACGAGTTTATAAAGGCTGACATTAGCCGCAGCCACATGAGAGAGTCTAGAAAATCACGATTAGTTGCAGTTTTACTTAACCAGCTACTAGCGATGAGAACAACTGTACATACTCAATCACCAGATACTGCTATCAGCTCCATTCCTCTATCAGCAGTTAAACTACAGTTGTATGACCCTTGAAGGAGGCAATGATGACTGGAGTCACACCTTCTGATCGAGAACAGCACACAGAACACTGGACATGGACATGGTTGTGAGGTGAAACAGAAACAATTTTAACATGCGAATGTGCGGATTTAATGGGGCGAGAGTTACACACAATCACGACATATTGTGTAAATTTCAACTCATTTCAGTTAAGTACGACTTAACGTATGTGTACACATAGCTGTTTGATAAGCAGCAAAAATAACTGCCTATCCCACCAGAAAATCACCACATCCCTCCTCTTATTTTCTAACCTGTGATGCATCATTCCCATACATTAAGAAAGGACACCAAGCATTTTCAAGCAAAACCAATCCCAATCAAGCAAATTTTACACATTTCATCAAGCAAAGGTTTACATCTGCAGGTGGTAAGTAATGATAACGACAATTACATAAAGGCAGCCAGCCCATCAATTAGCGTACCCGCACATGCCAATATCGCCGAGGGTTTGCACTTATATTGGCTTTTTCATTTCAGGCATGCAGTGAATGGGTTTAGCAAAATAAGACCATGATGAGGAGGAACACACCAGCTAGCCAAAGGATGTTTGGCATTTAACCTTGATTGTTGGCCCATGTACTCACAATGGGAAAGGTAATGTAACTACTAACTACAAATACCCGTCCATGAAACCTTCGTTGTAACAGTGTCTCATAATCCAAGCTTCTTCTAGCGAGACTCTCTACTGCAGACCACACCTTAACCGAACCAACGCTGCCACAGATCTCCTGAAATGCTACACTGTGTATTATA